>SKCR01047198.1:0-31963 GCA_019454045.1 Zanthoxylum bungeanum
TTTAAGGAATGTTAAAAGTTTTAGCTCAATTTTCGAATTCTAAATTATTTATTAAAAAATTAACTTATTGGTGTCATTAATCTCAAAAAATGGATAAGCTAGATAGAGGCGTTCTAAAATGAAAATTTAGCCACAAAAAATAAAGAGAGATGAAACAATGTTTGGATTCAAAGTGAAAAGTGTACATATTAACAATAGTATATATTATCATTATTATTTAAATTATAAATAAGTTCTTATGATTTGATTTATTTATAAGTTTATCACAAATCTTTTTGCTATTAGCCATATTTTCACCTCTAATTTATACTTCTACATTTTTTCCATTTTGATCTTTAATTCACTCTCTTTAACTTATCCTCTCATTCTTTCTACTAAAATTATGATGAAGAAAAAAATAGAAAAACATTTTAGTATTAAATGCTAGATTTTTTTTTAATCTTTTTTGTTTCTCTAGAAATAAAAAAATTTTGATTCACACAACAATATTCCAAAAATATGTTAATCAATCTACTTATTAAAGTAATTTTAATTTTTTTCGATTGTGTGATTTGATATTAAAGTAGTTTAATTAAGTAAGTTGTAGAGTTTAGGTTCTCTGTGGCTGGCCTTCTATTTTATTCTATAAATATAATAATATATAAGTTTTTGATAATTCTTTTTGGTTTTATTTATAATTATCTTTGATTCAATAATTCAAGTGCATCAAATCACGCCATTTTCTTTTCATGAAATTGATGCCTATTACACTGCCTTTTTTTTCTGGTTGTGGACCAAAATGCAAAAGGACTAAACACCTTTCATCTGTAATAGAATTCTAGTTAAATAAATAAATGACATTTATCTTATTTTTCCATGGGCCATTTCATTTTCACAAGTAAAGATGTAGAATTGTTAATAATTATAACAATTTCACAAAAGGTTAAATATTTCTTTAATCTTTAGGGTTTGAGGCAACTACTTAGTTACTCTCTAGATTTTCAAAAATAATTCAAAAGATTCTGATTATATACATATTTCCGTCAAAATCTACCCCTTTATTATTATTATTATTAATTAATTTTTAAACGCTTAAGTTTCTAACTTGTTAGAGTTTTATATTATATTATTTTTAAAATTTATAACCAACAGTGATGAAAAATATTTAGGGTATTTTAGAAAATACAAATACTAATAAGTTTTTTTTTTTTTTGAATCGTTGAAATTCTGCTGTCAAATCATCCATTTCCGGAATATTTAGGGTATTTTAGAAAATACAAATAGTAAAGGGGAATTACCAAGACAAAGATGGAAAGAAATAAAATGCCTTTCATCTTCCAAAGATGAAGTTGCATATAAATAGAGTAACCCCTCTACATGTTAATTGCAGTTATTGATTCGATAAAGTAAGAGAATGAGTGGTTCAAAAATGGTGATGATGATGTTTGTTTTCTTATTGTGGTGGAGTAGTAGTAGTGAGGGATGTTTGGAGCATGAGAGATCTGCTCTCTTTCAAATCAAACGCCATAGGGTTACGGAGAATTCTGCAGATTGTTGTCAATGGTATGGGGTTGTTTGCAACGAGACCACAGGCAGAGTGATAGAACTACATCTTAAAAGGGGTTATGGTGGAGACCGGTATCTTAATGCTTCTTTGTTTACTCCATTTCAACAACTTGAGTTTCTTTATTTAAGTAACAACAATATAGCTGGTTTTGTTGAGAATGAAGGTGCATCCTACTCCTATATTTTATTAATTTCCTCTTGAGATTCTACTTGGCCTATATATACATGTATTGATATATATTTTATGATACCATGAGATTTTTTTTTTTTTTTTGCAGGTTTAGAGAAACTATCAAAGTTGAGCAAATTGAAGGTTCTTGTTTTAAGATCTAACTCGTTCAACAACAACATCTTATCATCTCTAAATGGTCTTTCATCATTAACAAAACTAGATTTGAGTGACAATGAATTGGAAGGAATAATTGATGTTCAAGGTGATTAAACTTGATCTCCTCTCTAAATATTTTCATGTCACATGATTTTGTATAAATTAAATAGTTCATTTAGTGATTTGTGTCTTTTGAAAATGAATTTTGCTTGTGAAAAAACTTTTCATAGTTAATCTATTTTAACTCATCTTCCGTCCTGAAGGACTTTCCATGTATTTTCTAATATTGAATTCAAAGAAGCTTCCAATAAGCGTCAATTCCCTTATTTTTCAGATTAGATGGTTATTGTTTGGTATGGATGATTTTTGTTATTTAGGTGTTTGAGTTTTGTTTTATTAATTAGTTCCAATAACCTTGTATACATTGTTTTCCTCCCTCTTAAGTGTGTCATTTTATTTTCAATCAATTTTAAGAGGAATCACCCTTTTTTTTTAAAAAAAAAAACATTTACAAGCTTGAACAAATTTAATATTTTGATCTGTTTGAAAGAATTGGATATTGGCTTCAATAAAGCTACTTTAATTTAATTTACAGCTCTGTCACTGAAACAATCAAAATAATACTATCAGAAAGTAGTAACAATAAATATTAATTGGTTGTGAATGTTTCAAACGATGTGTGTGTTTTTTCTTCAAGTTTTCAATTAATTCACTCTGTTTAATGTCTTGGCAGAATTGGATAATTTGATCAATTTAGAGGAGCTAGACTTGAGTGGCAATGCGATTGACAGATTGGTGATTCCTAAAGGTATTAATTAATATTTAAGAGAAATTTAAAATTAAAAAAACAAACAAATTATATTAGAATACCATTGACAGATTGGTGATTCCTGAAGGAACTAATAATTAGAATAATTTTTTTTCAATTATAATTTTTCAAATGTTTAATTTTGAGTCTAAGATTTGCTTGGATAAAAGGATGGGAAAGTCCTTAAAATTTATTATTATAGCCTGAGATTGAGACTTACTTCGATATATATATATACACACACTACTCGGATTAATTACGAGTATCCACACGATTTTTTTCATAGGAAATTGAGCTAATTGAAATATCTTATATTGCAATCTAACTCGTTCAATAATAACATCTTATCATGTATAGGTGGCCTTTCATCAGTATCAGTACTATCATTGTCTCTTCTCCAAATACTTGTGATTTTATAGGAATTAAATAGTTTTCTTTTTAAGTTTTCAATTACTTCACTCTGTTTTGTGTCTTTCTAAACAATTGCAACCAAATTCTTTCGGTATATGGTTTTAACATTATAATATTTCTTTCTAGTCATAATGCTTTGTTGTGTAATTTGGAAACCAGCATGAACAGATTTCTGTATTAGCTCTAAATAATCATATTGCTGAACAGATTACAGAGGTTTGAGGAATCTGACATCATTAGATCTATCGGGAATTAGAATTAGAGATGGAAACAAGCTATTACAGTCAATGGGATCATTCAAGTCCCTCAAGTCTCTTACTTTCAACGATAATAATTTTACCGGAACTGTAATTACTCACCGTAAGTTGCGTTTTAAAAAAATAATTTTTTTGTTTAAAAAAAAAAACATTTACAAGCTTGAACAAATTTAATATTTTGATCTGTTTGAAAGAATTGGATATTGGCTTCAATAAAGCTACTTTAATTTAATTTACAGCTCTGTCACTGAAACAATCAAAATAATACTATCAGAAAGTAGTAACAATAAATATTAATTGGTTGTGAATGTTTCAAACGATGTGTGTGTTTTTTCTTCAAGTTTTCAATTAATTCACTCTGTTTAATGTCTTGGCAGAATTGGATAATTTGATCAATTTAGAGGAGCTAGACTTGAGTGGCAATGCGATTGACAGATTGGTGATTCCTAAAGGTATTAATTAATATTTAAGAGAAATTTAAAATTAAAAAAACAAACAAATTATATTAGAATACCATTGACAGATTGGTGATTCCTGAAGGAACTAATATTAGAATAATTTTTTTTCAATTATAATTTTTCAAATGTTTAATTTTGAGTCTAAGATTTGCTTGGATAAAAGGATGGGAAAGTCCTTAAAATTTATTATTATAGCCTGAGATTGAGACTTACTTCGATATATATATATACACACACTACTCGGATTAATTACGAGTATCCACACGATTTTTTTCATAGGAAATTGAGCTAATTGAAATATCTTATATTGCAATCTAACTCGTTCAATAATAACATCTTATCATGTATAGGTGGCCTTTCATCAGTATCAGTACTATCATTGTCTCTTCTCCAAATACTTGTGATTTTATAGGAATTAAATAGTTTTCTTTTTAAGTTTTCAATTACTTCACTCTGTTTTGTGTCTTTCTAAACAATTGCAACCAATTCTTTCGGTATATGGTTTTAATTACATTATAATATTCTTTCTAGTCATAATGCTTTGTTGTGTAATTTGGAAACCAGCATGAACAGATTTCTGTATTAGCTCTAAATAATCATATTGCTGAACAGATTACAGAGGTTTGAGGAATCTGACATCATTAGATCTATCGGGAATTAGAATTAGAGATGGAAACAAGCTATTACAGTCAATGGGATCATTCAAGTCCCTCAAGTCTCTTACTTTCAACGATAATAATTTTACCGGAACTGTAATTACTCACCGTAAGTTGCGTTTTAAAAAAATAATTTTTTTGTTTAAATAAAAAAAATCACTCATTAATTTTAATTTTCAATAACTTCTGTTGTTGATTATGTTGAACAGAGTTGCAGAATTTTAGCAACTTGGAAAATTTGGAATTTTATAACTCCACTTTGGATATAAGCATTCTACAAAGCATTGCAGCATTCACTTCTCTAAAAAGTTTGAAGATGCAAAGTTGTAAACTCAATGGTGATCTGAGAGAGCTAGGTAATTAAACTAGGGGTGTTTTGAGTCCTTTATTTACAAATTTGATTAATTTTCTTGTTCAATATTTGCAGGTTATCTTGATTTCAAGAATTTGGAATATTTTGATATGTCTCACACTGGACTCAATAGCAGCCTTTTACCACTCAGTGAATCCATGTCTTCTCTTAAGCGGTTAATGCTGTACAATTCTAGTCTTAATGGCACCATTCTTGATCAAGGTTAGTGTTTTTGACTATTGTCTGTCTCCTCTTATATTTTAATAACAAAAGTATCATGCATGTACTTACTTGTATGTTCTTCAAATATTCATTGAATCTATTTTTTCCAGGGCTATGTGGGCTGGTGCATCTAAAAGAGATACATATAAGCGGAAATTATTTAAGAGGCACCTTGCCTTGGTGCTTGGCAAATCTGACTGCTCTTGAAAGTTTAGATATCTCTTTCAATCAACTTATTGGAAATATCTCTTCATCTCCCCTCATGCATTTAACATCCATCGTACATCTTGATCTCTCTCACAATAACTTGACGGGAGGATTTCCAAATTGGTTGTTAAATAACAACACAAAATTAAGTTCACTTCTTCTGGTCAATAATTCTCTTTCAGGACATTTCCAATTGATCCATTCTCACGTGAGTTTAGAGAAGTTGGATGTCTCCAACAACAAACTCCAAGGCCACATTCCTGTAGATATTGGAGAATTATTACCCGGTTTATCATTCTTAAACATTTCCATGAATGCTTTTAGTAGAATCATTCCCTCTTCATTTGGTAATATGAACCTTCTTCGAAGTCTAGACTTGTCCCACAATCAATTGACCGGTGAAATTCCTAAGCACTTGGCCATCGGTTGTTTCCGATTGGAAATTCTTGTGTTATCAAACAACAGACTACAAGGTCAAATATTCTCTGAAGAATTTAATCTGAAAAACTTAATGATGTTAGATTTGCAAGATAATCATTTCATTGGAGAGATCCCAAAAAGCTTATTTAAGTGCACTTCATTAGAGAGATTGTATCTTAGCGATAACCATCTCTCGGGTAAGATTCCAAGATGGTTGGGTAATCTCTCAAAGTTACAGCATATTATAATGTCTAAAAATCAATTTGAAGGTCCTATTCCAATGGAGTTTTGTCAGCTTGATTCTCTTGAAATTTTGGACATTTCATCCAACAATATATTTGGAAGTTTACCATCATGTTTCAATCCTCACTCTATCAAACGAGTTCACTTGTACAAAAATCAATTACATGGAGAACTAAAAGAAGTCACATTATTTAATAGCACTTCCTTGGAGACATTAGATCTTGGCTTTAACTGCTTCAATGGAAGCATTCCAATTTGGATTGACAGGCTTTCTCAGTTAAGCCACCTTATCTTGGCTCATAATAATTTTAAAGGTGAAATACCAATTCAGTTGTGCCAATTGAACCAGCTGCGGTTGATAGATCTTTCCCACAACTATCTTTCTGGTCATATTCCTCCTTGCTTACATATCACTACACTTGATGAAAGTGATACTTTGTCAATCCAACGATATATTTCAGACTTTACACATGATCCCATTCCCATGTACAGAAAAGAAATCCTTGAAACTTTCGAATTTACTACAAAGAACATAGCCTATACCTATCACGGAATAGTGGTAAGGTACATGTCAGGGCTTGACCTTTCTTGTAACAGACTGATCGGTGAGATTCCTCATCAGATTGGAAATTTGACCACGATTCATTCATTGAATCTGTCACATAATAATTTGACAGGATCAATCCCATCAACATTTTCGAAACTGAAGCAAGTTGAAAGTTTGGATCTCTCGTACAATAAATTGAATGGCGAAATCCCTCGTCAACTTGTGGAGCTAAATGCCTTGGCCGTTTTCAGTGTGGCATACAATAATTTGTCAGGAAAGACCCCAGATCGGACTGCACAATTTGCAACCTTTGAAAATAGCAGCTATGAGGGAAATCCGTTTCTTTGTGGATTGCCATTACCCAAGAGTTGTAATGAAAATGAACCACCTGCAATTGTGCCAGATGCTTCAACTGACAATGGAGAAGATGATAATTTAATTGATATGGACAGTTTCTGTATCACTTTTACAACATCTTATGTAGTTGTGATTTTGGGAATCATTGGTGCTCTGTATGTGAATCCTTATTGGCGACGCAGATGGTTTTATCTTGCCGAATCATGGATGATTTCTTGTCACTATTTTGTTGTGGACAATCTTATTCCTACAAGATTTTGTCATAGGAATTAATATGTAGTTTCATTATGTTGTATTTATTGTACCATTCTGGTTTTCTTAATAAAATAAACATGGTGTCTTTATTAAAGAATTTTATTTTATATGTTTTAGCAACTTGATAAATTTACTTGATCAATGTCCTATGGTTTTGGTTGTTGAAAAGGAACAAAACAACCATATTCAAATGTGTACTATAAATTCATCATGTAAGAATAAACTCAGTGCTAATTAACAGACAACAGAACTCATCAAGCACAGTATATATGTGAATTAATTTAGAAACCCAGTGGCATTTAATCTACAACAGCAGAACAAGGAAAGTATAGGGCCACTTATCCTACAACAACAGAACCAAGAAAGTATATGTGAATTATTTTGAAATACAACAAGAGAACCAATAAAGTATATGTGAATGAATGATGCAAAATGCAACAATAGGTTGTGTGTGAGAGCCAGCAGCATTCCAGGCTTCCAGCAAGCCACAAACACAGCCATGCAAGCTGTAATCATCAAAGGCAGAAACCATCAAGAAAACTTCCGGTGGGAAGCTTCCTGCAAGTTGGCAAAGAGGCTGGCAAGCAAAGAAGTGTGTGACAACTGCCAAAAACGTGTGGCACTGTAGCACACGTTTTTGGCAGTATAAAAGGAGCACCATAGCTTTGTAATATTCATCCCAAATGAGTGTATAAACATTAGAGAGAGATTTGAGGTTTTGTACAGTTTCTTTGTGTAAGCTTGTATTTTATTCTTGAGAGTAATAAAATACAATTCGGTTTTTCCTCAAACACTCCAAGAGTGATCGGTGATTCACTACAAGTGGTATCAGAGCTTTGGTTCTTCATTGGAATCGAAAAACTGGTGAACGGAGTTTTGTTCGGAAAATTCGGGTTCCGGGAAAATTGTCAAAAATTCATTTTGAGGGTACCATCAGCAAGTTCACGTCGAGACGAGCACGGTGGTATTTTCCGGCGACCGATCCGATGTCTACAGCCGCCGCACGCGCAGCACGCGCCGTCCAAAAGCCAGTCCACGCGCGTCACTCGCGTATTTCAAAGGTTGAAGACGCTGACGTGTCGCCACGTCAGCACACAGTCAGCGCCACGTTAGCTTGCCACGTCAGCTTGCAACGTCAGTAACTGGGTCCCACACTGCCACGTCAGTACTGCCATATCAGCGCCACGTCAGCAGCCTGGTAAATTTCATTTAGGCCCCTGAAGTTTTGAAATTTACAGTTTTGCCCCAGAACTTTTAGGAATTTAAAAATCAGTCCATGTGTCGGATTTAGACCAACGAAGTGTCTATCCCACCATTTTCGACCGTTCCGGACGCAACGGTGACCTGCGATTTGTGAAATTCATACCCAATTTTAGGGTATTCTCATTTTAAACTTTAAAACTTAAAATGGAGATGGACGAATCTCATTCTGGTGCAATGATTAAACTGGCTGCCACTAATTACTCCCTCTGGAGACCTAGGATGATAGATTTTTTACACTGTAAAGATCTGTTTGATGTCATCGAGTTTAAGGGAGTGAAACCAGAGTCTGTTAAGGAGTATGACTGGAACAAACTCAACAACAGAACTTTGGGTCAGATAAGGCAGTGGATTGGTCATAGTGTCTTCCACCATGTAGCACATGACACAGATGCTTATGAAATGTGGAGGAAATTGGAAGACATGTTCCAGGCCAAAACATCTCGGAATAAGGCCTTAATCATGAGGCGTTTGGTGAACCTGAATCATAAGGCCTTAATTTCTTCTCCAATATGGCTTCACCAATTCCATTGCCGACATCTCCCTGTTCATATTCAACAATTGTTGCACCACCCTATACCTCTTAGTCTATGTCGA
The DNA here is from genome assembly GCA_019454045.1 of Zanthoxylum bungeanum. Taxonomy (NCBI): domain Eukaryota; kingdom Viridiplantae; phylum Streptophyta; class Magnoliopsida; order Sapindales; family Rutaceae; genus Zanthoxylum; species Zanthoxylum bungeanum. The sequence goes on from SKCR01047198.1 coordinate 8,924, forward strand.
CGACATCATTATTAGTGGGAATAATGTCGAAGCTGCACAAAGATTCATTGACCAACTCTCTCACCGATTTTCTCTCAAATACCTTGGCCACCTCACATATTTCTTTGAGGTGGAAGTCATTTCCCACAACAATGATCTTTTTCTGAATCAAAGTAAATACATTGTTGATCTCCTTACAAGAACTCACATGATCGACGCCAAGCCAGCCCCAACACCTCTGGCAAGAACCCCGGTCCTCACTATATAATCTGGAACTCCTTTACCTGATCCATCCGAGTATAGGACCATTGTCGGCAGTCTCCAGTATCTCTCCCTCACTCGGCCAGACATTGCTTATACAGTGAACAAACTCTCTCAGTTCATGCATCAACCCACCAGTGACCATTGGCATGCAGTTAAGCGTCTACTGCGATATCTTTGTGGCACTCTAGACCATGGCATTTTCTTCCGTCAAAACTCCCCACTAGCACTTCATGCATTTTCCGACGCTGATTGGGCTGGCAACAAAGACGACTTCACCTCCACTAGTGCATACATAGTATATCTGGGTCACAACCCTATTTCTTGGAGCTCCAAGAAACAACGTACTGTCGCACGCTCATCTACTGAGGCTGAGTACCGTTCGGTGGCCTCCACTGCTGCCTAAATTAGATGGATTTGTGCTCTCCTTATAGAACTGGGTGTCACTCTGTCTCTCCAACCAGTCATTTACTGTGATAATGTTAGTGCAACCAACCTATGCTCCAATCCAATATTCCACTCACACATGAAACATGTGGCTCTAGACTACCACTTCATTCGCGAACATGTTCAAAATGGTCTACTATGAGTGTCACACATCTCTGCAGCTGATCAACTTGCCGACGCTCTTACAAAACCTCTTGCTCGTGCTCCATTCAACTCTCTGAAAACTAAGATTGGACTTTCCCCCAGGCCGTCCCTCTTGCGGGGGCATGATAAGGATACACAATCAAGTTGAGAAAATCAAGGGAGAAAATCAAGGGATCTCACTTTTGAAATATTTATAATTATGATATTTATCTAGTAGTTACTCATTTTATATTGTTTCCTTTTATTGTAATTTCCTTCCTTTTTCAAACTCCTGTAATGTGTATATAAATTGCTCCATGACATTGACAATAATAAGAAAATTATAATTCTTCAATTTGTCCTCTTGAAACTCTTTAGAGAGAATCTGGGGATCAGTTTTTTCTGGACTTTTTTCTTTCATTTGGGAGCTATGTATGAGCCAATAGAGCTTAATGTGTAATGCCAATTGTAATTTGTAACTGCTGCATGTATTTGCAATGCAATAACTGGTTTTCTTGTTGCCTTTTTTTTTAAAAAATAGATGTTATAAAATTATCAAAAATTACACAAAATAAAGGAAGAAAAACTTCCTAATAGGCTGTTGCAAGCTTTGTCAATCTATAATCTATGGGCACTTTCATTGCCGACTCTCCGGCCTCGATGGAAACAAGACAGGCCTCACAGATTTAGCCACTTCTTGAATATCTTCAATGATCCAATCAAATCTCATCTAAGTTTCTCGACCTTTTTTTTCCCCAAGGGATGTGCCTTGGTAATGTAAAGTCCAGGAATCTCTCCTTGAGGTTTTTGGTTCGAATCAAGGAGATGCGTTTCTTGTAAAAGCTTGAGACAATCATGTGTTTTATCTGCTTCGCTTAACCCTAAAATGGATGGTTTGACGGTGAGTTTTCAACGATTTATAAAAAAATAAAAATAAATAAATAAATAAAAGAGTTTGTTGACCTTCCCAACACTAAATCAACCACATTCTTTGTATGGGATTCAACGGTTTCCTCCCTCAACAAAATTAGCTTTAACTTGTTAAATATGGAAAATCTAACTCAAAAAGTTATATGGAAAAAATGAAACCAATCTCCAAATGTGCAAAGTGGAAACACAATCTAACAATTTACAAGTTTCCAGGATCTAAATAGAAAAGATAATGCACTCTAGAGAGATAATCAGCAAAATCACCAGGCTTCCAGTAAGTTTATTTAGCCAAATTAGTAATTGTAAAGCAAACCCACCCACTGGAGTGGATAGTTCAGGCTTTAGCCAGAGCATGTCTCCAATCCAAATGTTCAGGTGAGTCCTCTGAGTGTGCTAATACAAGTGCCTTTACTGTGATGATTGTTACCTTACATTTTGTGCAATTCTTGTCAAAAACTTAACTAAAATGATTACTAAAGGTGCCCCAATTTTTTTCCTAGTTCTGGTTTTTTGCCATTAATGAAATTTGTGAAAGCTTGAAGCTTAGTTCTTGCAATCATAATAAAGAGCCTTTCACCTTACACTTCGGTTGAGCATCTGCTTGTTTATGCTGATAAAATCTATAGTAAATCTGAGGTATCACGTCATTTATGCAATAACTCAATAATCCATTGGTAATTGTGTTAAAATATTAAAAAACAATTAAAAATGAATATTAAATCATACATGTCATTAACTAATTTATTTATGATATCATGTCAACTATACATCCGTTGCACCAAAAAATTACTAGTTTATGTGTATACTTATTCTCTCTTCTTACTCATCTCTACTTTATACATGTGTTAATATATTTTCTAGTGCGGACATTCTCATATTATAATCGGTAAATACTCATTGAGTCCCTATATTTTTTTATGTTAAATATCTGTTTAATTTTTTATATTTTAAATAATGCCATAAGATATCCTTATTGTTAGTTCTATTATACTTTAAAGTTGTTTTTTCGAATCTTTATAGTAAAAATAAGATATCACATGTATTATCGGTCAATGATATTATTATAAAAATCTAAAAAATATATATATAACTGTAACGATATGAGTATCTTAAAGTATTTTTGAAATATATAGATTAAATAGATATTTAACTTAAAATACCGAGAATAAACTGACATTTACGCCATTATAATAAGTGTCTATGTTAATGTAATTAATAAATTATTACGACATAACAATGAACAAACAATGGCTTACAACTGGACTGAGGAACAAGGCTTGACAATTCAAACATGGAATCTAAATTAACCTCGTTCATCTCAATCAAAACTCAAACACATTCAATATAATATTTTATTATAATTTCGAAATCTTTTATCCCAATTATTTAATAGAATGATGGTTTTGATGGTCTGAAATATACTAAAAATAAATTCCCATTTTCTCTCTCTTTTTTTCCCGGGTTAAATTTGTTTGTATATTGATATAACTTCTCAAGAGATGTGACTTGGTGGTATAAGATTTAATGTGTGACCTTTAAGTTTTGGATTCGAATCTAGGAAATGCATTTCTTATAATAATCTGAGACAATCATAATTTTTACATGTTCTACTTAAATCCAAAAAAAATAATTTGATGATGAAATTTACAACGATTTAAAAAAAATCGATATAGACTTCACAAATTAACCCTGTAAATAACTTAATACAAATTTGGGACAATTATTAATTTGGCGGCCTTTGGGACCACATACTTGAGGAATTAAGGAATTAATTATACTTTGCTTAGAGCATTAATTACTTCTTAATATGCAATTCTTTTGTTATCTTATGATTAACATGAAATTTGGTAGAGATATGAAGCAATAGACAAGTTTTTTTTTCATTATATTGTCAACATCAATCAAATCCACTTCATAAATGTAACATAATTTTGATAATATAAATTTATTGGTGTAGTGTGAATTGATACAAAAACAAAGTTAATTTGATTTTTAAAAAAGAAAAAACTATTAAGATGTATATCATAAATCCATCAACTGCGCTTTATAGACTCATTATTAAGAATTAAGTTCAAAACCATATATATGTAAACTGGCTATTGTCTTAATATGGAGTAATTTTTGTATTTTTTTATTGTTTATATTATTTTAACACGAGTGATAAAATTTTAATATATTATTACATAAATGACGATATATTATTGTTAAATAATATAATATTCTTGAATGGAATACAAATTAGTATATAAATAACCAATGAAAAAGAAATTACACCAACTTTGTCTCGTGATTTTATCCATCTATAATGGTCTTTCTAGGTCTAAAATAATTAAATAATAAGACATTTTTAATTCGTGTTCATTGCATCAATCTAATCTATCAACTTATATTAAAGGGGAGAACATAAATAATTTTGTGGTAGAAATTTGCATTGAAACATAAGCTGGCATGAGTATTTTTTTTTTTAAAACATTAAAAATTCTGCCGTTAAATTATTGAACCTGAATTTAAACGAAGCAGATAAAACATTCGGTCGTCTCATGTTCTTAAAAAAAATATCATTTTTATTTAAATTCAATATCTAAAAGTCAAATTTTAAATCATACAATACCAAACCACACCAATCGAAATGAATATAGCACAGTATATATATCATATTCAATTCCTTGTCGGTTGATTTGTGGATACTCTACTTCCTCAATCAATGAAAATCATTAAGATTTCTTCTTCATCCTCCTCACCTTTTTTTTCTTCCAATTGGCATGCTCATTTCTCTCTGTTTTTGTACTCAATTACACTCCATATATATTTGATAATTGAGGACACTATAACAATGTGCAATGACCATTCTCTCCTCACTCAAATCCACCAAACTTGTAAGCTCGTTTTGATCATCCTCACCTCATCTCTTCAATATAGAATTAAAATACTACATGTGAATTCGGAGCGGTGGTATATAATTTTTTTTAGGGAATTTATTATTTTTTCACATGATAAATAATATAATTATCGTTTGTCACGAAAATTTTGAAATTATTATATTTTCATTTGAAATTTTAAATGTGTTCACGTTTTTTTTTTAATGATGTGGGAAACGAATTATTTTTTTATAAACTACATAAAAAATAATTAATATAAAGTTTAAGTGAATAATTTTCAAACTGTAAGTGACAAAAATAACTAATATAAAGTTTTCGTAATAGATTAGAAAAAAAGATAATTTTCCTCTTTTTTTGAATGTATATTATGATATAATTTGAGAGTCATTATACACTTATTTAAGTTATTTTATGCTGATAACATTAAATTTAATATCCATGACTAATGTTGATTTGGTGGTGTAGGGCTCATGATCTCACTTTGAGGTCATGAGTTCGAATCCAATGAGTGCGTTTCTTATAAGAGTCTGAGACATCAAGGGATTTTACATATTATGCTTAAACTCATAATAAGTTATTTGACGGCGAAATTTCCAACGATTAAAAAAAAAAAAACTCAATATACAAAAGCCTATTAATGCAAATATTGTTGATTAATTGCATATGTAAAATAAGGTTAAATATCTTCACATTCTATACAAATTAAATTAACTATAAACAATTTTTGCATGAAATCTTTCCAAAAAAAAAAAAAAAAAAGAGTAAAAGGGAATTGGATATCATATATTTCATATTCAATGCATATACAACTTGCTAGACATATAAGATGCATCCAAACTAGCAAATTAAATTTTTTTAATAGGTAAATGATAATCATTATTGTAATGACAATTATAATTCATCCACTATTATTGAGGAAGTACAAAAATAAGTAAGGAGTGTTTGTGGGGGTCCAAAACAACTCATGATCAAATCCATTTAGATTAGTCCAAATCTAGATTATACTATGAATCTGTATGATGTTCTTTTTCACAACTAGATTGTTTAGGATGTTTTAGATGATTAGACAAATTTCATATAATTTTTAAGTATGAATATTAAATAATTACAATAATATTGGTGTATTATGAAACAAGTTGAATCTAATTGATATCACAAGAGAGATGTAGAGATGGAATCCTTAGAAATTAGAATTATGTTTATATAGAATTCTCAGGTCAACATCTTATAATCCACGTGAAATTAAATGATAATTTATTTTTATTTTTATTTTTATTTATCTTACAATCCACATGATATCTACATAAACCTGACGACCTGAACCTGACTTTATGATTATATACTATTTCAACCTTCCTTTAACTTACTCTTAGTAAATTATGTAATTTATAAATTATTGAGGGTTAGAAATTATGATTCCATTCTCCATTTATTGGATAGTGCCATCATATGTTGTTATTGGGGCATAAAAGGGGAGAAAACAATTAAGTTTACTTCATTGACACTCCATAGAGAAAATGGAGTGCAATAAACATTTTTCTAAGGTGAAAAGTCAAAAAAAGAAAAAAGCACAACTATGAACTATCCACTTGAGCCATATAGTCCACTTAAAATAATTAATAAATTTAATGGAAATTATTTATTTATATATTTGATAATTGATCATGGTTGTTTATAACTTACAAGGATATGTTTTAAATGACTAAATGTATGAATGAAACACGCTATAATAGGTAATTTATTAAATTAGGGAATAATTGGTATGGCATTCATTGTAGTCTGATTTTTTTTTTTTTTACCAAAGTATCTCCAATATTCCATAAATTAATTAAATTGCAAGAAAATTAAATTGCAAGAAAATGTAGTACTTAAAAGTTAAATCATCAAATTATATTATTGACTTTTTCTTGACAGATATTTATTTCAACTTTTGTCCTTCAAACAGAAGCACTTATTATTATTTTTAAAAAAAAAATATTGAAAATTCCGTTATCAAATCAAAAATCCAATTTAAACAGAGTAGTTAAAATCTTAACTGTTTCAGGTTTTTATAAGAAACACATCCCCCAAATTTAAACTCAAAACATATAAATCAGATCATGAATCATATATCAATAAATTACACCCGAACTAAAAATACTTACTTTCGAAAAATAAAAGCACTTTCCTAGTTTCCTTAGCACAGAAAAACGGCTATTGCTTTGTTATATTATCTGTAGATTGAAATGAAAACAACTTCCAAAAAGATTTAGAAAATGGAAAAAATAAAGAAAAGAATAAAATAAAGAAAGAAAGAAAGAAAGAGCATCACTTGATGAAGAATCATTGAATGCACACCACCAAGCACTGATAAATTCATAAATTCAACAACCCAATTTGATATTTGTATTCAATTCATTCAGCATTCACTGTCTTCACATTTATGAAGCCAACCTCTGACCACCCCAAACTGTCATCTTGGCTTCCCAATATACCCTTTTTCTTTCCAAAGCACTTATTTTTAAGCACTCTTATAATATTAGAGGTTTTCAAGTTCTCTACATAAAACCAGAAGTGCTTCTTGTTTTGTTTTGTTGGCTTTCCATGCACAACTCCAAAGCTAGACAAGTTCTGCTCATGTTCTCTCTTTGAAGCACCCAAAAAACCCACAAGCTTTTGGTCTTTGTAGTAATTATAAATCCCACTTGCAAATTTTTTTTACTTTTTTTTTCCCAGTGGCTTTTGTGGGTTTCTGCCTTTCTGGGTATTACAGTCCCCATTTGGCAGGAAAAATGGGTTCTTTTGTTTGTTTTTTTCCGCCAAAAAGTAGTCTTGAAGCCGTGAAACCTTTGTGGTTTTAGCTTTAATGGAGTTGTAGAAGCTTGAAAGTTTATTCTGAAGAGGGTTTTGGGATCAAGTTTCACTTTCTTTTTCTCTCTCGCTTTTGTTTCTTAGTTTGAAGCCCTGTTCACAAATGGGTTTTGGTTTCTTTGGTTCGATATTGATTCTTTTACTGCTCTTCAAGTCTTTATCATGCCAACAACCCAATACAGATGGCTTCTTTTTGGCTGATTTCTTTAAGAAAATGAGCTCAAAATCTTTTCAAGCTTCTTACTTTTCTGTTCCCTTTTGTTCATGGAAAGTTGTTGTTTGTGATTCCAACAAAGAGCATGTAACTTCTTTCTCAGCTCCCAATTCAGGGCTTTCTGGTTCTGTTCCTGATACCACCATTGGGAAACTAAGCAAGCTTCAATCTTTAGATCTTAGCAACAACGAAATCACTGCTCTGCCTTCTGATTTGTGGAGTTTAGGCTCACTCAAGAGTCTTAATCTCTCATACAATCAGATTTCTGGTTCTCTTCCTAGCAACATCGGCAATTTTGGTTTGCTTGAGGTCATTGATCTCTCTAACAACAATTTTTCTGGAGAAATCCCTGCAGCTATTAGCTCTCTTGTTAGTCTTAGAATTCTTAAACTTGATGGCAACATGTTCCAATTGAGCATTCCGCCAGGACTACTGAATTGTCAATCTTTGGTTACCATCGATCTTTCCATGAATCAGCTTAATGGCTCTTTGCCTGATAGATTTGGTACTGCATTTCCCAAGCTCAAAAGCTTGAATCTTGCAGGAAATGAGATTTATGGCAGGGATACCGATTTGGGAGGTTTGAAATCCATTACTAGTCTCAACATTTCAGGGAATTTGTTTCAGGGTTCAGTTATGGGTGTATTTTTGGAGTCATTGGAGGTGATTGACTTGAGCAGGAATCAGTTTCAAGGGCACATTTCTCAGGTACAATTCAATTCTGGTTACAACTGGTCTCATTTGGTTTATTTAGACTTATCTGAGAATCAGCTTAGTGGAGAGATTTTCCATAACTTGAGTCAAGCTCAGAATCTTAAACACCTTAGTTTAGCTTACAATAGATTTACCAGGCAGGAATTTCCTCAGATTGGGATGCTTTCGGGGTTAGATTATCTCAATTTGTCTAGAACTAGCCTTATTGGTCATATTCCTGGTGAAATCTTACAGTTGAGTAGTTTGCATACACTCGATCTTTCCATGAATCATCTTAGTGGCCAAATTCTAATACCGAGTGCCAAAAATCTTGGAATCATTGATATGTCACAGAACAATTTGAGTGGGGAAATTCCTGTATCTCTATTGGCAAATCTTCATTCGATGGAGAGATTTAATTTCTCTTACAACAACTTAACCCTTTGTGCTTCCGAGTTATCACCTGAAATCCTACAAACAGCCTTCTTTGGAGCATCAAACGACTGCCCAATTGCCGCAAACCCTGCCTTCTTCAAAAGAAAAGTAGCCAAGCACAAAGGGCTCAAGCTTGCATTGGCTTTAACTCTCTCAATGATCTGCTTGCTTGTCGGGTTGCTATTTCTGGCCTTTGGCTGTAGAAGGAAACCCAAAAGGTGGGTTGTAAAGCAAACCTCGTATAAAGAAGAGCAAAGTGTTTCTGGCCCATTTTCGTTCCAGACTGATTCAACCACTTGGGTTGCTGATGTTAAGCATGCAAATTCAGTCCAAGTAGTAATTTTTGAGAAACCATTGTTGAATATCACATTTGCAGACCTTTTATCTGCAACTTCAAATTTTGATCGAGGCACACTTTTGGCTGAAGGGAAATTTGGGCCTGTGTACAGAGGATTTCTAGCTGGTGGAATTCATGTAGCTGTAAAGGTTTTGGTCCATGGATCAACATTAACAGATCAAGAAGCTGCAAGAGAGCTTGAGTATCTTGGTCGAATCAAACATCCAAATCTTGTTCCATTGACTGGATACTGTATAGCCGGGGATCAAAGGATTGCTATTTATGATTACATGGAAAACGGGAACTTGCAAAATTTGCTTCATGACTTGCCACTTGGAGTTCAAACTACAGAGGATTGGAGCACAGATACTTGGGAAGAGGATGGTACTAATGGGATACAAAATGTAGGCTCTGAAGGGTTATTAACAACTTGGAGATTCCGGCATAAAATAGCACTTGGCACTGCACGAGCACTGGCATTTCTTCACCACGGATGCTCACCTCCAATAATTCACAGGGATATTAAAGCTAGCAGTGTTTATCTGGATCTTAATTTGGAGCCTAGATTATCTGATTTTGGATTGGCCAAGATATTTGGAAATGGCTTAGATGATGAAATTGCTCGGGGTTCCCCTGGCTATATGCCACCTGAGTTTTCTCAGCCTGATTGTGACTACCCAACTCCAAAATCTGATGTATATTGCTATGGTGTAGTTCTGTTTGAGCTAATCACTGGGAAAAAACCAGTTGGGGACGATTATCCGGATGAGAAAGAAGGAAATTTGGTGAGCTGGGTTAGAGGCTTAGTAAGGAAGAACCAAGGATCAAGAGCTATTGATTCAAAGATTCGTGACACGGGGCCTGAAAAACAAATGGAAGAAGCTCTGAAGATTGGATATCTGTGCACAGCTGACCTTCCCTCGAAGCGTCCAAGCATGCAGCAGATAGTTGGCCTTCTTAAAGATATCGAATCTACAACTTGATAATGAAGAACAAAGTGAGAAGACTACATATAAGTTGTTTTCTGATGGTTTTAATTTATTTATTTTCCCTGATGTTTGTTTTCCTGTTATCAGTTCTTTCCTTAAATGCTGCCATGGAGAGAATGTATAGTTTGTCCTGAAGTTATGTTTTGGACTTTGATGTGTTTCTTTTTAATTTATCTCTCCATTCCATTGTTGGTGGGATAGAAGTTTAATTTATAAATACAGAAGTTTGATCCATGAAGCTTGAAAGATAGATTCTTCAAGAGATTTTCATTCTCTATGCTAGTAATTGGGTTCTTTCATCTGCACCCTTGTTGTATGCTTCTGTATGAATTCTTCTGAAGAGTATTTGTGCAGGCAAATGTGTGATGGATTAGAAGAATCCTATTCCTATGGTGCCATGACTATTGTAAAATCATGGACCACACTCAGCAAGACCATTGATTGATCAAATATGTGCAAGCTTGTGTTGTGTTGTAGATTTACGCTTCAAAGAATACGTGCCAGCCATAATCCTTGAGATTAGCAAGTCATTGTAGTGATGATAAGACCAGATAAAATATTAGACGAAGTATAATGATAATGATTGTGACGGAGGAGAGAGAGAGAGAGAGATTTTTGCAAATAATTAATATGACATAATCATGTTTAAATAAAATAGAGATGCTTACATAAATTAACACTACGAACATGTTCATAATAATGCCTGACCATGAAGATGTGCATATGCTTATCTCATCATTAGATGATTGATTCTGACCTAAATAATAAGCATAACTAGCAAAGGTCTGGTCTCATTCATGATAATTATTTTTTCATAGTTGGTGGATTAATTGATTTCCTATCAAACATGTTTTGTGTTTCTCAATTTTTTTGGAAACGTTGGAAATTTTATCGTCAAAATATCCAATTCAGATTTAAGCGAAATATGTAAAATTTCTAAACTATTCCAAATTCTTAAAAGAAATATATCAATTAGATTCGAACTTATGCCATCAAGTCACATCTCGGACTATTTTTCCGACTCTTTTGAATGTGAAGGTTTAAGAAAATAAAGATTTGTTTCCTTAACTACTGTATCTTCAAAATTGTGTGGTAAACTCAAATATCTTAGATCCAATTTATATATAATTTTAAACATGTTATATTTTTTTCTCCTTTGGCCATGCCACTATTTTTTTTCTTCAGCTCTCTTTTTAAAGGTGATGCACGCAAAAGTTTCCACAGAACCCACTGGCAACATGAGATCATTTGCATCCTGCTAAACAACAATTTGTGGGAATAATAATTATTTTCAACCACAATCATAATCATCATGGTCAAGAGTAAAAAACATTCCATGACTAAAATAGAAGATCGTGGCCACTACCAAAGCATAATTTATTACGCTGCCAACAATTTGTGAAGGTAATTTCAATTACTGAGATTTAGCTTCTTTCAAGTAAAATTTATTTGTGGCCCCCTTAGATTCACTGATTTTGTGATATGGCTCCTCTGTTTACAGGGGGACCAAAATATCCCACCAGACACCAGTGAGTGATAAACACAAAAACATCTAACTTGGTATATAAGAAAAGACAGAAGATCAAACACTGCAACATTCTTTTTTTTCAAAATTTATGAACAGAAAGAAGCTAACAAGCAAGCAAAATTTATTAAAATTCTTTGGCATTTTCTCCTTATTGACAGTAATAATTGACAAACAACACCATTTTCTTTGTTGGCGTCATGGAGCAAAACATGCCAATTTTTACAGGCAGTGGTCCACTCCTCGGCCAGAGGCTGCCATTAGAGTCCAGGGGTATGTATAAAAGCCAAGCTTTACACACAACATTTTGTTTTTCCAGGATTCGAATCAATCAAGTGTGTATAATACAATTTTTTTTGTCCTGAATTAATGCAGTTGATTCGCTCAATTTATTAAATTAAAAACCACATTAAAATACATATTTCAATGTAAGATTATTTATTTTTTACCTATTAAGATTTACTTTTTTCTATTTTTAGTGGAGTCTTTAACTTAATTAATAAGTTGGAGAATCCATCATTAAAAACTCATTATATACACACAAATGACATGACCATATATCATAATCACACACATATATATATATATAAGTATAATATTGGAGCATACTTATTTAAGGAGTAATGGTCCATGAGTGAAATGTATTTATAAATATTGTGATATACGTTTTGTCAATGTCATTCTATTCTCTTGGAAAGAGTATACGTTGTCTAAAACTTTCTCAGTATGTGATGAGGGAACAAGTATATGATTTGTATATACAACCATTTTAAAAAAAATTGGTCCATTCATATTATCTTGAACTTTAGGAAGCATATATACTCATTTTAGGAGGAGTGTCCATTGAGAGAAGGCCAAAAAAAAAATTATAATTTCGAAATTCTTTTTATTTTGTGGGGAGGGCCGGAAAAAATTTGTAAATAAATATATATAAAAAATATAGATTCACACTTACCAAAAAAGGAAAAAAAAAAAAAATTACGGTGAGGCAGAGCCCCCACACACACACAACGTGCGTCCGCTACTTGTCCTTGAGATCTACATATTAGAAATATTTTGATGCGCGTTTTGTCACATATACATACACAATACTTATAAATCATGATGCAATTTAATTTAGTGATATACATACATTCATGTGATATTATATGATTAGTCACATAATATTATGATGAATATATTTGAGATTTGTTTAGAAAATCACGGAAGAATTTTAACTATATAACGTATCACGTCATTTCCCCTATTTAGATAAATCATATTGAATATTATGATAGGTATATGATGAGCGGTTAATATCCCCATATTTTCCCGCCCTTCTATCGAGATTTATTAACGCTTTGATGAATTTTGAGTGTATTTTTACAGGTCAAAATAATAATACACGACTCAATGGAATTAATTATAGATAAAAAAAAAGGTAAGATACAGAGTAAATCGAGATTTATTTCAGAGTCAAAACACACATCCCGATACTTGGCGCGCGTCGAGACGCACTAATGACCGAATATTAGGCAGAACATCAAAGTTAAATTTGATGAATTTCAATGTCGCGATGTCAAGGAAATAACTCGCAATGCGAGTGATTTGAGGGGGAGAGTTGCGACATGCGTTTCAGTCCACAATTCGTCATGTATTCAATTTTTAATAAGGAAATATCTCCAGAACCTCCTATATAAGTAAAAATTCATCCCATAATCAAAAAAATCCTCATAATATATTTTGGAGCCTCCATAGCAAAGAATAATGCCTAGAACAATACAATAACAAATCTATCAATCGGAATTGAAGTTTGAAGCCGAATACTACAAACTGAGTTTCTTTCTTCCCATATCTCTCTAACTTTATCTTTATGAGTTCTTGAATTGTAATAATGATTAGTTTATTTTTATTGAATATTATGAGTAATTAATTTATTAAATTTAGGTTGTAATGGATCTAAACATATTTAATTAATTATTTACAATTTTTTTTTTCATTTTCTGGATTTGTTATTGATTATTTATTATTATTATTATGTATGTTTGAACGCTTAATTTATTTGTTTGGCCAACTATATAATAATCTTGGTAAATTCTTAGGAACTCGACAAGTGAAATTTGGGTTAGCTGTGAAAATAATAGCATGTGATTTATTCGTTGAATAGATTTCCTTGAATGATAGCAATATACCTAAATGGCATATGTAATAAATATTAGAATTTGTTCCTAATGAATTTGGTTTAAATTGGTTGACATAGACATATAATTAATTAGTTTAAATTGAATATTTTCATATGACCATCGAAAGAGGGTTGTGAGTAATTTAGTGTTTTGGGTTAATAATTAGTAACAACAGCCCAATTGAATAAAAAAAAAAGTCCAAACACATTGCATGCATGCTTATATAAAGTTGCAAGTTGCAACCCTACGTTCTTCTATCTTATAAGGTTTATTCAAAATTTAATTTCAGTTAAATTTGATTAAATAAACTCTCATCCTCAATAGTTTAATTTTAAGTTAAGTAGGTTAGTATTGATATTAATAAGAGAAATATTAAGTTCATGTGGATTTGATATCCGACTATCAATCACTATATTAATTCAGTGATATGTGCTAGATATATAATATCGTCATGAGTACATATACATATACAAAATAGACATAATATAAATGGACAAAAATATGATCATTTTGAGTATAAAATTTATTTGACATAATATAATGTTGAGATTTTATTTAAGGGTCCCCAAGGGGTGTGGCTTGGTGGTGTAGGGTTCAGAATCTCACCTTGAGGTTCTGGGTTCGAATCCAGGGGGTGCACTTCTTGTAAGAGCCTAGGACAGCCGGTGGTTTTACCTGCGCCGCGGCCCAGAATGGGTGATTTGGTGGCGGGGTTTCCATCGTTTCCAAAAAAAAAAAAAAGATTTTATTTAAGGAGAGTGATAAGAGTACAAGTTGACAAAACCAAATGGTTAATTTAAATAAAAATATTTGTTTCTTTGAAAGATGTTGACTATGAGTTGTTGGTAAATGGTAATATATCATTTTCCATGTAAAGAATAAGAAGCAACTATAATTGCGACAGTGCCTGTAATTTGGAAATGAAACTTTCCCTCAAATGTAATGTGAATCATCAATTCTTTTAAATAATGACTTTTCATTTTCTGTCAAAAAAAAAAACAAAAAGAAAAAAGAAGCAACTATAATTATCCAATAGATGAATTGAGGCTTGCGACTTTTATTTGGGCATCGGATGCTACTTTGGATATGGTGCCTTTACCAGACAAAAATTGTGAACCATGAAAATTGTTACGATTTTTACATATTTATCTTTGTGAACATTTTCTTAAAACATTTTGCATGTGTGTCTCAATTTTTTTCTTTCTCCAAATTACCACACGTCCACCTTATCATGTTAAGTTTAAACCCAAACTTAAGATAATTTTCTATAAAATTAGTACAATAAAAATTCTATTTTTGATGATTAGATTATCCTCTATTCGTCTTTACAAAAAAAAAAAACAGGCATAAAAGATTTGATTATTCTCCTTATTGAGATATATTTGATTTTTAAATATTTTGCTTTTACTAATCAATTATGATATATTTTTAAAAATAAAAATTATGAATCAGAGATTAATTTCAGTCATATGCATAAAATGAAGGCAATCAAATTATCAATTTAATTAACTCATTTTTTTTTTTGTTTGGTCTGTACCATTGAATTTTGGTAAAAGTCTATAAACTATCATATGGTAAGAACCTGTATGAATATAATAAAAAGTGTGTAAAATTTTATAATATATCAAAAGTTTATAGAGCCCAATGTTATTTATCCATCCACGAATAAATAAAATAAGCATGTGATATCCTGTAAGTCTGCTGCTTCGTTTTTAATAATATCATCAAACACAGAGACACAGAAGAAGAGAAAAAACATGTCTGACGAGGAGCACCACTTCGAATCAAAGGCTGATGCCGGAGCATCAAAGACTTTCCCTCAGCAAGCTGGAACTATTCGCAAAAATGGTTATATTGTTATCAAAAATCGTCCTTGCAAGGTCTTTTCAAAATTAAATAAATAAAATCATTTTTTTCTGCTTTTTTGGCGTCAAGTTTTGATTTCTATTGTTGTTTGCGATGGAATTGCATCTGGGTTTGTTTTGTTTTTGTCAGATATTTGATGGGCTGTTTTTGGTTTTTATCATAATCGACAGTTAAATGGGATTTTAAAAAAATTAACAATTTGTATGTTATTTTTTGAATTAATTGGCTACTTCTGCTTGTGAAATTTTTAATTTGGAACATCAATTGTTGATGTTGATGGAATCCTTAGATAAGACTTTTTGTTTGATTTTGGATATTACATGCTCATTACAAAATACAAGCTTATGATTGTAGTTTTGGAATCTTATATGGTTGTGGCTGAAGCTTAATGAAGACACATAGTGTTTTAAAACGTCAAATTTTCATGGTTTGTTTGTAGTTTTGTATTTTTTGAGGTTCACACAATGCACATACATGATCATTTTCTGCTAACTCATGGTTAAATTCAGGCTACACTGACAATTATGTGATTGGTTTGATTCTTCAAAAGCTTACACTCGTTTTAAGTATTTGTTGGTAAGTATGTTTTGAATTGACATAAACATTTGAGAGACTGCATTCTAGGTACAATTTTGCGAGAAGGGTTGCTATCACGTAGCTTTATTAATATAGCATAGTGATTGATTATTAAAAACACAGGACTATGCCTAGTGATAACAGGAGGTCCATTTATCACATAAAGGGAGATTTTATGTAAATTTGTTCTTCTTGGCCTTTCCTGATTGATCATTACAATGTCCTGACAGTCCCAAGTATCAACTTTTCTATCTTCATTTCATAACTTGGTATTAATTTTTTTCCCTCTTCTTTCTAATCAGGTTGTTGAAGTTTCCACTTCAAAGACTGGCAAGCACGGACACGCCAAGTGCCACTTTGTGGCAATTGATATTTTTAATGGGAAGAAGCTTGAAGATATTGTGCCTTCCTCCCACAACTGTGATGTATGCAAACCCTTTTTTTTGTGGGTTTTTTTAAAAAAATTTAAACCCGAAAGGCCGAAAGGTTCATTTGCTTTTTGACCAACTATTTATTTGCAATTTTGTTTCACAGGTTCCCCATGTTACTCGTACCGACTATCAGCTGATTGATATCTCTGAAGATGGTTTTGTAAGTTATCCTATCACCAGGGGCAGACTGTCATTTGTTGATTCATGAATTTGAAATGCTTTCTCTGCTTTAGCTTCCATATGGACAAACTTGGACCTCTAAATTCATCCATTTGTCACCACTTTGATGATATGTGGTTCTTATTATACATTTTGATTAACACCTCTTTTTTTTCCCGGTAAATTCAACTTCCCACTTTACTGCAAATATTGTTTTCATTACATGTGCAATATATTCAGTTATTCACCATCATTTCTAGGGATGCTACCGGGCTAATCTTGTTTGTAGAGCTTAAACTACATGCATTTGTCTATTTGGATTCTCTGTTGGCGAGGACGAACTATGGAATATCAATAGAATGTACATTTACTGTGTTGTGAAGAAAGATGTGATATTATTATCCCTGACTCACATGGAACAGGTTGATGGGAAGAGTGTAAAGACTAAAGACTATTCTTCAAACTGTCACTTTAATTCTTACGGGAATAGAATTTGCAATAAAAGATATTGCTTAACCATTTATATTGCTATGAGTTCTGCAAACATATTGATTAACTTATTGAAGTTGAACGGCTTGTAGGTGAGCCTTTTAACTGAAACCGGAAACACCAAGGATGATCTGAGGCTTCCCACCGATGACAGTCTGCTTAGCCAGGTACATAGTGAAGTGTTTGTAAAAAGTTTCCGGAGCATGTTTTCCATTTCCAAGTTGTTCATCTGTAATCTTTCCTGGATATTTATGTTTACTTTTACACTGGATGCAGATTAAAGATGGGTTTGGAGAAGGAAAAGACCTTGTGGTGACCGTTATGTCTTCAATGGGAGAGGAGCAGATCTGTGCCCTCAAGGACATCGGTCCTAAGAATTAAATATGATGCTGTGGCATTATTTATAGCTGATGGCAAAATAACTTTTCTTATGTTGCTAACATGGAGACTATCTACGATCGACAAACTTGTATTAAGATTAGTATTTTAGCTGTGTGTATCAGTATCACCAAGAAATTACTCGATCCCATACATATTTAAAAGTCAAAATAATGTTGTTTAAACTTGCATAACACCCTTTAATTAAATCATAAAAATATTTTGAAATACCATTTTTTTGTTTATATTTCCCCTCATCAAACCATTATTTTTTTTTTGAAATATAAGAATAAAATTTAATCCACTATATAATGATAAAATTTTGTTTATATTTCCCCTCATCACATTTTTTTGCTCAGATCTTAATTTTGTGATTCCACTCTTATATTGTGATTGTCAATCCAACCAGATCTTAACTTGTGTATTGTATTTTTATTTTGTTTTTCTGTTTTTACAAGAATAAGAGTTTTTGCATCAACATATAAAAGATTTATTGTGTTTCCATTAATGTGTCTAACACTGAAAATTGAGGCTGTGAGTAATGAAGCTTTACAGGTACTTCATGGGCGTCGGTATAGTTATATAATCAATTTTTACTTGTAATATATAGATTGATATAAAAAGTTTTATATTGTGTTCTATTACGCTTCTATCCAAGAATTTGTATTCATCAACACTAGTTGGGGTAGGAAGATCAAACATGTCCCATAATTACTCTGGTATATTTTTTATAAAAAAAATTTATGTATGAATCCAACATCCAATCGATTATAGAGAATAAACAATATATGGAATTAGGATTTGGGTTTTAGAATATTTTAAATGTTGTATTCGAACAGAACTATTCTTGTAATTACATCCTTTGGATGATGTATTATTATTGGTCTTCTTGACATTTTTAATGCAATCTAAAAAAAAAAAAGAACAATTTAATTCACTTTTTTAATACATGTTATTAAAATTCTAGGATAAATCTAGTGGAACCTAACGAGGGCTCAATTGTGGAAGTGGAATAATGTAGGTGGTCCCACAACCAACGTAAACTAATTGAAATTTATTAAATATGATCAAATTTACTTTACTGTGATCTTAGCCGTCCATTTATTTTGTTTTGTTTTTTTTTCCCCTTTTAAATGTGCTGGTTCTTTTCTAAAGAATTAAAACATGATTATTTATGTATGGTACGTGCTTATATTTAACACTTAATATTCACTTTTTACTTGTGTGAGAAAATTTATTTGTTCAGGATAGCGAAAGACCAGTCGCAACCAAAAAAATGTTATTTGAAATCATTTTTTTTTAAAAAAAAAATAAGATATTAATTCAAATACCTGAAAAATACTTAGATGAGGCTGATGTATTGACTTAACCAATCTTATTCTACCACATGACAAAGTAGATGGCCCCACAATCATTTTTATTTTTTCACGAGTTAACCATAAATCTCAAGCGGGAAGCTTGTACGAAGAAATCTTAGCGTTAGTAATGTATTATACTCAGGAGTTTTAAATTTAAAATTATAGGACTTGTGGGAACCTCCTATTTTATCACATAATAAAATAAGATTGAGCTGACTCAAAATTTCTTTAATCATATTCAAATAAAACGTATATTTTTAATCAAAACCTACACAAAAAGAAATATGCCAAAAAGAACATATTCTAAAGCAGTTAATGTGTCTCAAATGCAAGAAAAATGACATTTTTTTTAAAAAAAAAATGGACAGAATCTAAGGGGGAATTTTTTTAAATAAGAATTGAAACAAAATTAATGCCCGAGTCAAACCACCAAGTGAGAAACGGCCACGTGGGCCGTTAAAGAAACCGTCAAGTCAACACAGCCCAAAGCGTTCCATCCCGGCCACTAAAGCAACGGAGAAATAAACGGCTTTTGCCACACATAAAGTCATATAATGATAGTAATCACCTGAGGTCAATTCAAGTCAAAGACACATATGCCCCACCCACAGCCCCAGGCCACAATCACTCCCTTCGCTTTAAAGCCAACTGTGTTAATAATATTCATATCCTTTACGTTTATAACAATTACAAAATAAAGAAATATTTTCACATCCTTACCAAATTACATTAAGAATCCGTTTAAAAGCAATAATAATAATAACTAAATGTCTGAATTCTGAAAATTAAAATTAACAGATACAAGACACTAAATAAGTTGAGAAAATTAAAATTAATTGACGCTATTGTGCTTGTAACCCACCACTATACATGTTGAGGGAATTAGTTCAAGCTTTTATGAGAATTCTTTATAAATTTTATTTCAATAAAATATAAATAAGAGTGTGTATATACACACATATATCTTCCTATGTGTAGAGACTAGAGATAGATGTATCACTCAACATAAAATTTTAAAATAATATATTTATATTATATATATATGATTTAAAAATTTCTATTATACTATATATTTTATCGTTAATCACATATTTTTAAACAATATTTGTATTTAAAAAAATAGAGAAAGGGGTTTGTGTAAAAAAATATATATATATATAAATTATTCCACCGTTTGGTAAAAATATATAAATTATTCTACAATTTAATAGAAAGTATTGATTGAGAATATAAAATACTTTATAAGTTTACCAAATTCTATATTAAACGTTATAGATATCTTTTGTGAATATTAAAAAATATGGGGACTCCATGTTATTAGCACAAAGTAAAACCTCTCTATAAAAACGGTTCAAGCCGGGAAGATTTGTTTTGTTTCGATTAAATTCGCTCAGAGTATTCTGAAAAGTATAAAAATCGAAAAACGGAAAGCTCGAACTGTTCATTTTGCTTTGTTCTTACAAAGTGAGTATTATTTGTTTTTTGGGCATGGGCATGGCTGAAGGCGGGAGCTTCGAAGCTCCAAAACGACATGAAAATCTTCAAAACGACAAGTTTGATGAAGAAGAGGAAGTGGAGGACGACGGATTATTAAAAGAAGAAGAGGAAGCGAGTCAACTCATTGAGTTACACCAACAGCAACTCGCCGAGAATTGTAAACATAATAAAGGTATTTTTTTTTTAACATTTTAAAGAAATATTTCATTTTGAGTGTGATACTGATGATCTAGCAGGGTTACAAGGGAATTCTGGAGTTGAATCAAATGAAGGAACTAAATTGAAGGTGAGAAACTGAAGCTGAATTGTTTTATTTTATTTTTCGCTAATTGCATATTATTATTATAATTATTATTGTTTTTTTTTTTTTTAATTATGATGTTATTTTGGTCTCTCAGTTGAATTGATAGTTTAGTTGGTGCTTCTGGGATACTTTGTAGCTTATATTTCATTGATAAATGGCCAACAAACAGGACCACCATGACCATACGTGATAGTTATATCTTTTTGTTGGCCATGGTGGTCCTGTTTAATCATGTTAGAGTATATGCCTGGGTTCTCTGTGTGAAGTATTCTTCTGTCTTGTACTTTATTTTTTGTATTAGTTTTGTATGTGGTTTCATATTTTCAGAATTACGTTGGAACTCTGAATATCATTACTCTATTGGAACAATGTGACTTTGGAGTGAGAAAAGTAAATGGAGATATGCTAACTAGTGTTTTATGGAGAAACCTATTTTTAATATGTGTGTGAGATCTGCGTGTACCTTCCACCCTATTTTGAGTGAGCTGAATGTTATTATAAACGTTGGTTCTAAACTTCTGAGGCATAACTGCCTAAGCCATGTCATGGATCAGTCAAGAGGCACACTCGTCATCCTCCATTTTCCGTGTTAACTGTTGATTTAGAGGCATCTTTAACAAGTTAGGTAAAATTATATAAGTGAAAACTCTAAACTATGTTACAAGCCATTAATTGGTTGCTTATGCATTGATTTTTCCGTGATCTTATTATTCTTTCCATCATGCATTTCTTGTTCCGTCTTTATCAGGAGGAGGTCGAGATGTGTCACCATGAAGTTTTAGGAAGTATAGAGGCCCAGGATGCGGAAGTTCAGACCCAAAATCAACTTCAGTCGTCCATCTATCCAACGTCCTTATCTGAGTTATCATATACTTCTGTTACACAACCTATATCATCTGCTGCAAGTCCAACTTTAACTGGACAAAAACTTTCACTGCATAAGGTCAGTACTACGTCTGTGTCGGAAGCGAACTTGCAAAACTCTTCTGAGCGGAAAAGTGTATCTGTTGTTCGTATTGGGAAGACACCTGGTTCTGATGGTTACAATTGGCGGAAATATGGTCAAAAACAAGTGAAGAGTCCTAAAGGTTCTCGAAGCTATTATAAGTGCATCTATTCTAATTGTTGTGCTAAAAAGATTGAATGTTCTGATCACTCGGGCAATGTCATAGAGATTGTTAATAAAGGCATGCACAGTCATGATCCACCTAGAAAGAATAACTGCATGAGGGAAAGTAGGCTTGTTTCATCTGTTGGGCCCATTTCAGGGAATAATGTTACAGAACAGTCTATCAGGATGCTTAATGATTCTGTTCCACCTTCATCTTCAAAACATTTTGTACAAGACACAAATTTAGTTCCTGAAAGAAAGCGAACAAACTTTAGTAGCTTTGATGGGGATGGCGTAGTTTCAGTCAAGGAGGAGAATGCAAACGAACCAGAGCCAAAGCGAAGGCAAGTTTGCTCTTGAATTTAGTGTACGTTACTGTTTCCAAGATGATATCTGTGATAATCTGGTTTTGATGGTTCTTCATATGTTTTTATGACCAGGGTGAAGAAAGGCAACTTAGCAAGTTCAAGTCCCCTCTTAAAACTGAGCAAAAAACCTAAATTTGTTGTGCATGCAGCAGGTGATGTGGGAATCTCAGGTGATGGATACAGATGGCGCAAGTATGGACAGAAAATGGTGAAGGGAAATCCTTATCCGAGGTGCATGCTTCTTCCTTGATTTCCCTTGTTTATTTTTCTGGTTTTGGTGATTTTAAATCTAGTAAATCATGATGTGTGGAGATGCTACTGTTTGGTCAATGTTAATTTGCTACAAATCTCTATTTTCTTTCAATAAAATAACTTAATTAAACTTCTTGGTATCTTAGAATAAAAAACAACCGTCAAAACACAGGAGAGGAAAAACGTTTTTATATCATGCAGTGCTCTACTGGGAGCTCTGACATCTGATATATATAGATTGGTGGGGAGCAAGGGTCAAATTTAATGAGTGTTATTGTTTGTGCAAGTTCTTTTGTTTGTCTGTTAGGAATTTTGGTCTGTTGTCTTTACTTTATCTGGGGTTTTTCGGATGATGCTCAGATCTGATATTGATCTATCCCAGACCGACACATAGATCCAGTGGATCTCGCTAAGGACTTTTAAATCA
>SKCR01047199.1:0-30933 GCA_019454045.1 Zanthoxylum bungeanum
TCCTCTTGGCCGAAACTTCAAGGATCTTGGAGCTTCAACTTTTGTTCATCTTTTCATCACAAAAGCTTTGTAAGTATGATTCCGCCATGCTTCAAGTTTATTATATATATTCATTTTGTTGTATTTCATAAGCTTAATCTTTCCTTGGGACTAATTATAGTAACCAACATTAATATGATTAATATTGAGAAAGTTGGATTAAAGCATGAAAAATTGATAATTTTTATTACATAATCAGATCTGGAAAAATTGGGTTTATTGTGATGAAATTTTTTTGTATAAATATATTCGATGTGTTTTGGGTATTGGAACAATTGCCGGAAATTGTTTCGGAGTTGAAATATGCGAAAACGGTGAAAAACGGCGTTAACGGATGACTTTTGAGACAACCGGGTGACGGCTGCCCAAGCACTGAATTTGTAACTGTTAGAGTAGCCCATGAACTGCCCTAGTACTGTTTGGGCTGACCTGGGCAGCCCTAATGTGTATTGGGTAGTCGGTTCGGTCAAAAACGCATTTTATGTCATTTAACGGAAAAAAATTTCGTAAAAGTTTCGTGATGTTTCTTATCTATTTATGTCGTTATTTGATATCGAATAAATATGTTTATGTGAAATTTGAATGAATTATTCATATTAGATATTGAATAATTTATTCGGTAATTTAAAAAGTTTAGAATTACGATTTCACCCGAACCGCAAGCTTCCGCTGCGGCCTCGCCAAAACCCCAATAAAAATGGCATCAGAGCAGGTCTGATCATTCATCCATTATATTTGTCATGCGTTTTATATGATATATAATCCAATTTTGATGTTTGCACATCCATGTAATTTAGATATTTCTTGACATTCAGTTCTACGCTAACGGGAAACGTAACGAAAATTTAATGGTTAAATTAAGTTATGTTTTCTAAGGTAGAATTGAACTGTTTGGAAATTGATCAAGATTAATTTCTGCATTTGATGTAGAGCAAAGCTTTCTTGAGGAATATCCCCGTTTAAATAAGGCAGTAAAATGACATGTATTGGATGCATGTTTCTTGGCCCGTTTTGTCAATACAGTTTATTCTATATTGTTAATAGAATTAAACTTCTAATCCACTGCATGCATATTATTTGAATATGTTTTGTGACTTCTCTTATGGTTGCGAATTTCTATAATAGGTTCTAGAATGTTAGTAGACTTGAATATTGTTAGATTAGTTAAAACCATCGGGAACTGTTGTTCCAATTTTCTTAAAAATCAAGATGGTTAGTGACTTAGTTACTAAGTCATGATAAGTAATCTAAATATATATCTGTTTTAGGATATAATTGTCTTGAGAGAATAGTTTCTTGTGCGGTAAGAATTGACATGAATTAGTTCATATCTCGAGATTCTTGACTGGCATTAAGAATTCCCCATTAGGTATTTGTTTATCTTATAATGACGTTTCTTGGCTTTAGTGACTTTTAGAAGTCACGTGTTTTGACACAGTTTGGTAATCAATTATTTGTATTTGTTGTGAATAATTGAAGGAAAATTATAAAGCTAAAGAAATGAGATGTGTATAGTTGTATATATAGAATATCGATTTTCACAATACGACAACTATAGATATTTGATACCAGCTCTCCCGTCTAGTTATGTAAAATATTATTTAATGATTATTTTGATATTTTATATCTGAACTTGCGACTATTGGATAGTTACTTGTTCTTTTTAAAGAGTCGTTATATATTTTAATAAGACTAGTAGTGTCATTGATAAAAAGATAAACATTAAGAAAAATATTTGGTTAACTAAATAACTTAGAACAGTGCTTTTTGAGATTTTATCACATAAACATTAGATGTTTATTCCGTATAGTAAATGATGGTATGATACAAGATCATACCATATATCATTATCCATTTAATGAATATATATTCAGGATATGAGTAAATCTCATTTAACCAATGATCGTCATTGGACCACAGATTTATTAAACTAATACTTTGGAAGTATGTAGTTAAAAAATTATAAATTGCCATGGATAGTTTTCTTTATTTCGTAACTTAGTTAATGAATTGTCATGACTTAGTTACATTTTTCTAAAAGAAATATATTGAACGTCTTGAATGGTTTGAGAACTTTCAATATGTTTCTGATGAACGCGGATAGAATATTTTGAATAGTTCAATGATATTATAATTGAAGTGTTGAAAACTATATTTTAAAATTCATCGTTAGTCTTTGAATTGTTCAAGGATGTTTGATATGATCAAACTTATGAATTTATGGCAATTAGTTCTAAAGTTATTTAATGAATGTGATTCTTACTCAATATTATTCTTCTACGATTCCACGTGATGGAATTGATCAGCGGGAGAAATTGAATCTTATATGATCTGATTCGTTTGATATTGAGTGTTACCGAATTAGTTTTCAATACTCTTGGGGATATGCTCCAGTAACACTAATTCATCATTTTAATTATTTCCATTATTTTCTAAAGTTTATGTATTATATGTATAAGTAGAAAATTCAAATCTTGAAAAGTTTTAGATTTGAATATATCTTTTGTATAATGGTTATATAATTGAAAGTACTTACGCCTCGGAGGTACAAGTCAAAGTTTATCATTTATTATATTTATAGAATATTATATTCTATTTGATAGAATATAATTTCTATAATCCCGAGTAATAAAATTATTTTATTACTTAGTGTGTAACATCATATGTTGACCATTGTAGAAAAGACATGACTTAGTGAAGTTTCAATGTGAGAGTGATAAACTAAAAATGGAACCACATAATTAATAAGATGAAAAGACCCTTAGACAACTTCCGTATAAGTTCAACAGGATATCAGAATCATTTACCAAGTATTTGATACTTAATGGTTCTGATGTTATCTTATCGAAGAAAAATTATCCTATAACTATAGTGAAAGCAATATTTGATATTGATTTTGGAAGTTACCATTGAACCATAGATCGAAGATTGTTCATAGCTTACTACGATCAAGTTTTGAACTTGATTAAGCTTTTGTTATGAATAGTTCATAAAGAAGTGAACATTGTTTACGCAGCTGTAGGCACTGCATTTTTGCATATAAGTCCCGATGATGAGCCTCGTACGGAGGCACTACCCTTTAAGTTGCGGAAGTCGCGGGAAACGGATGTCGGAAGGGAAAAGTCAGAAATCAACACCTTGTTGGATTTAATTCGTTTGCTCAGCTTCGGGTTTGCTCGTTGGTCTCTATTTTAACTGTTAGACTCGGCCCAAAAAACCCCCGCACCGATCCAAAGTCCATTTCGCCCAAGCCCAATCCAAAAATAATTAAAACATTTAAAACACATGTCACAAATTAAATTAATTCTAATAAAATCAAATAAATTAAATCAAATCCAATTCAAATCAAAACAAATCCAATTCCTAAATAAAATAAATCTCCTTCCTAATTTAAATCAAATCACCTTCCTAAATCAAATCAAATCCCATAAATCACCTTCCTAATTAAATTAAATTACATGCCTAAACTAAATGAAACTAAATCAAATCCCATAAATCCTTTTCCTAAACTAAAACAATCCCCTCCCAAAATTAAAGAGATACTTTCCTTGTGACACACTAATTAGAGATACCCCTCATAATTACACAATATTCTTTCCCTACCCGTACAAGGACAACCTCAACCCTCTCCTATAAAAAGACACCTAAACTCAACCCTTGAGGACCCTAGCACTCACGCCCCTCCTCTCTCTAGCTAGCATTCACGCCCTTCTCTCTAAAAACCATATTCTCTCTCTTCTCTAAAAAATCGGCTCTCTCTCCTCTCTCAAGAAAACAAACACGACATCACACATTCAAAAAACCCTAATCACCTTCCATCCATGCTCTCTCTCTTTTTCTCTCATAAACTCTCGGCAGCCTCCTCTCTCTCTAACATATTCAACAGCCAACACACAAGTATCAAAAACAAGAACACACACGTCAAAACCACATAATCAACAAACCCATCACACGGCTCTATTTCTTTCTCACTCACACGTGAACGACAAGGAACCAATAAGCTCCAAAACTCTCCACTGACCAAGGGCCACCGATCGACTCACACAACAAAGACCACACACGTCCCTGAACCACTAAAGCAACCAGACCAAAACAGCAAAGAAGCAAAGCCACTAAACTGAATCAATACAAGCCACGACATTAACAAACAAACATAATCAGCCACCGAGCACACGAAATAAACAAACCGAAAATAACCCACAAAGCAGCTCTAGACGTGAGGCATAAACCCATCTAAACGTGAGACATGAAGCCCTCCACGTGAACACTTTAACCTACCATCCACGTGAACCACACACACCTCACGCACACTGCCAACAAGACAACAAACAAAAAATCCTCTACGTGAAAGCAGCCCCTCAACCCACTCAGCTACGTCCTTTACAAATCCATGCACACGTCCCTCTTTCATGTAGCCCTCATGTCCACTTCAGCCCCCCAAACCGTGAGCAATAAACAGTCCCCTTAACCCTTCACCGAAACTGTCCGGCAAACTGCCTTAAACCACCGAAAAAACTTCCTGAATACTGTAAACAGTAACCGAAAATAACGACCAAAAACTAGCGGCAAAAATAGAGAAAACAGCATCCCAAAGCAGTGAGGCGACGAAGGAAAACGTTACTGTGTGTTATTGTGCGTTTGATATTAAATATGTTCATGAGATTATTCTATGTTATTGTGCGTTTGCCGTTATAACAACTTACTTTTATGCATGCAAACTTAGATATAAGTTATATGAAAAACTAGATATATGTTATATGCAAACTTAGATATAGGTTGTATGCGAACTTAGATGAAGGTTATTATTGCGTAGACTTGGTTAGATTATTGCACAAATCCATTCATTACAAGCGACATAAGTAAGGGACCATTCCGAACCCAACGGTTTGAGGTCTTCCCTTGCGAGGGGTGAGTGCGACCCTAAATTATTTTCCCAGTTCACACTGGGTGGCGACTCCATTTTATTTCTCTGGTTTAGTCCCCCGTGGGCTACTCCGTACTCCCTATCGGGCCGTGAGCATGGAACAACGTCGCCAATTTATCTGTCCTACAACAGCAAAAGCAATGTAAGCTAATTAAAGGTTTGACCTTTATAGTATGACAGTGAGAAAGGTTTTACTCGTGGATCATTTATATATTCTGATGAAACTTGTCTCTATTCGCATTGATTGAACAATTAAAGATCTGTTGGTTAATGTTGATATTAAACTATGTATTTTAGCTAAAGAATGCAAAGTTGTGTTCTTGAATGGTTTCTTCAAATGAGAGATCCATTGTGATTTATTTTTTTAAAGAGTTCATTCTAGAATGACCCTAGAGTTTGTATTCAGCTAAAATTACAATTTGATATACTAGCTTATAGAGACTATTATAGACTCAGGTGAGCTTTCCGGAAATCTGTGTTCTCTAATTTTGATACTGTCAGATTGTTTGATTTTATCAAAGCATAGAGAATACATATATGATAGTAAGGTCAGTGGGAGCGTATAAATTTCTTTCTAGTATTATATATCCTAACCACATTATCATTAGTAATGTAATAATCAGATGTTTATAAGGTAAAAAAATTACCCAAGTCTTCTTTTCTCTGTGAATGTAGTGGGAGTAGTCTCTGTTATATTTGATATCAAAAGTTTACCAAGTATTATGAGTTTTTTTTGATATGTTGTAGACCATAGGATGTGTCTTGAAACATGTTCTTTGTTATCTTTGAGATATTAAGAATGAGTTTCTTATTCATGGAGAATATAATGCGCAACTATTAGGGTCATATTAGTTTTGAGTCTAATTATGACGTTAGATGGTCTACGTCATATAAGTCAGAAACGATGCAGTGGTAGTGTCACGGTTGATTCTACTGTATTAGTGGAATTAGTTGTAAATTATGAAGTATTGACTTATGAAGTTACATAGTGACCTTATAGATTAGAAGTTTTGAAATTAGTGTTGTGCTTGTGGTTGTCTGCATAGTATTTGGATTTGATCCCTAAATACATAGACAACTCATAGTTGTAGCACAATATTGTTCTTGCATCTGGCTAAGGAAAACGATTGGGTGTGTTGGACATACTCAATATGTTAAATCGGACTTACTTGTTGTTGCCTACCTTTTTAGTGCTAGGTGAGGTCTTGAGGGCTATGAGTATGTGATACACATTTAGATGTGTATATGATACCGTGGATTGGCACTAGAGCAAGTGGGAGAAACTGTTAGGTTGGTGCGTGGAGTGCCAATCCGGATCGTATTTATGTCTAATTCATGAATACGAATAATGCATTTTTCCATAATATTACTTATTTTATGGTAGCACTTCTTGTCTTTTATATACATATTCTATCTAATTACGATTAGATATCTAATTATGATTAGATTGAAACTAAATTTGATTTAGTGATACGTGAACATTAGACAAAGACCCTAGGATTTAAAATGTAGTGCGCAGTTACAACGTAGTTTTTAATTAACCTTGGAAGCGTCACTATAAGTTGTATATCCTTAAATAAAGTTCCTGGTCAAGATTTTCTAACACGGGTCAGTTAGTAAAATTTGTTGAGATCAGTACATGTCGTATATCGTGACTTGGTCCGATGGTTTATCCCAATGAACTATAAGTCTCGGGAGACTCGTATAATATGTAGGTGTTTTTTTTGATAAACCTTGAACGACTCACTGAAGATCTCTTAATAGATGGTATACCAACGTCAAGATGAATCTTCTCGAGTTGAGTGGGTATAGTGGTCCTTTGACTTGAAATACCACAATGGATATATGAGTTATCATCCACACTTTGATGGCAGTCATGTCACTGATCTATTTAGATCAGACCTCCGCTTGTTCATAGGGCGTGGACTGATGCTCATGATATCTAGTTCGTATCAAGATAGAATCCGTCAGTCATGTGTACATGGCATAGCTATCCTACACGTGTTTGCGATCTAGTAAATCCATGGCCGTGGTATAACTTCCGAAGCAAGTTTCGAGTGTTATTTAGAGATCGTAAATTTGAAAGTCGACTATATTATACCATAAGGATTTGACGTTTTTATCTATATCCTAAGTATAATATGGATAGTCTGTGACAGAGTGATTATACGTATGCAATGACCTCGACTTGCATAGTTTAGCGAGATTATCCGTGGTCGTCATAATTCATTAGTGTGTGAATTATGGATACAAAATTGGATTTCGTGATGGATAAACCTAAACTTAGAGAGTCCCACAATATGAAGTGTACTCGTTTAGCACTTGGACAGCGCGTTATTGATAAGTGTTAAATATATTACTATTTCCAACTCTTTTGACCTAATATTTTGTATAGTCTCTTGGATTTTATGAATATTTTGATGTGTTTTAGTTTATTTTGCAGATAAAATAAAATTTGGACTTAATGGAATCAATCAGGATGAATATGGAACAAATAAGGATAAAAACTGGACTTGACATTTTGATTTTGGAGATTGAAAACTTGAAATGGCATTCTAACGAAGTACAAATTCGGAAATTCCAACTTTGCGCAATTGTCATATTTTGGCCATAATTGTTTACTCTGATATCAGACTGAGGTGATTCAAGTTCCAGATTAAATAAACTCAAAGATCTACAACTTTGAAGTTCCTAATAATTTCGAATTCTGATGTTTCCATGACCGAAATTGATAAAACATCCGGAAGTGTATTATGTGTAATTATTAAAGTCATTTTCAAAATAAAAAAAAATTTATAAAATGAAAATTGAAAATTGTCAAACTTCCACCAACCATGCTTGCATGTTTGGTGGAGGATTTGGTGCCATGTTTGGTGCCATGTTTGGTGGAGCAATTGGTGGAGAAATTGGTGGAAGCCTTTAGATTTGCTTATAAATACCAAGCTAAACTTTGTAAATCTTTCACGCTTTATTTGGAGGAATTTCTCCATAAAAACCTAAAGGAAAGTGTCTTGTATATTTATTTAAGTTTTGTTGTATTTTTTTTTTATTTAATTAATAAAACTTTGTGTGTTTTCATTTACAGCATGTGCAGGTAATCTCATTCTTCTAGGGTGACAAGGTAATACTTTTAATATAATAAATTAGATTAATCTCCCTTATTTTAATTAAAATTTGGATTAATTAGTTACCGCCTAAATAGCCGGTTTAGGTGACAACCTTATTTAGCATATATGGTCGGTTTTACATTCCAGCCGTAGTTTTCGCCTATATGGTCGGTTTAGGTAATAACCTTGTTACCGCCTATATGGTTGGTTGGACTTAATTGAGATAAATGGAATTTCCGCCTTTATGGTCTAGTTAAATATAATTAATTAATCGGTAAACATTGACAATAAGGAAGATTTCTTATTTTGAAATATTAAAAGTGGATCCTTTAACCACCATCATTTTCTTTCATTATTGTAATTTTACTTTTATTTATTTTCAAGTTATTTTATTTATGATGTTTTGTTTAATTATGTTTTTAGTAATCCTAGGTATGTGTCGTAGCTAAATACATAATCTAGGGGTGTGATGAATTCCAATATCACCGGTTTTTAATGTTGGTTATTATTGAGTCTTAAGCTTAATGCTTCTTGTTAACTGGCCATTAATAAAATTGATCTGGTAATCTTAAAATAAACTTGACGAAGGAATTTTAGGTTTCAACCATAGACTCAATAGCTCACGTTCTCACCTCGGGGCATGGTGACCCTTAGGTAGATTTCCTTACAGGATAGACATATACCTGTCGGACGGGGTAGCCAGAATTTGAATTTATTCTTAATGAATTCAGGTAACTTTGTTAACATAGACATATCATTAATTGGTTATTTGAGTGTTTTCATCTGACCATCGACAGAGGCTTTTGCATATTTTCGTGTTCTAGGTTAATAAACTGATATATTGCACAAACATGAGATAACCACTTCATCTTTAAAAGATATTGGAAGAATTCACAACCCTATATAGTTTTATAATATTGAATTTTCCTTCAATTCACTTTCGTATTATTTTATTGACTTGTTTTAGCAAAAATCACCATCCAATCAACAAACCAGTGTATTAGGTACTTGTAAGCATTTGACTTCATAAATTGATAGCTAAGTTATTAAGTCCTCGTGGGATTGATGCATTTTATACTACTTGAATGATACGTGCGCTTGTGTTATACGTGTGTGATCACACCGATCAAGGTTTGGTGCCATTGCCGGGGACTTATTTATCTTTTACTATTAATTTTGGGGTTAGATACATTTACTTGTGTCTAATTTTTTTTACTTATTATTTAATTTTCTTGTGTTTTAGGTTCTCAGACACTGCATGAGAAGAACCAAAATCTTTGAATTTTGTCTAATTAACCCTAAAATTGAAAGAACAATCAGATAGTTGAGAAGGGAAAGGCGAGAAGGCAAAAAAACACTGATCAACATGGAACCTGAACCTTTGGAGGTTGTACCACCAATTCCCATTTGAGACAGAACTATTTCGGTGGTTGACTGCTTCATTTCATGTATTGTACTTCCTCCTTTACCATCAAATGCGTGTGACATCAAAACATGCATCCAGATGATACAACAGTCAGTTCAGGTTGGGGGAATGCAACTGAAGATCCTAATGCCCATATCAGCAACTTCCTGAAAGTTTGGGGCAGTTTCAATTCCAACCGAGCGGCTGAAGAAGCAATGAGACTGCGTGTTTTTCTATATTCCTTGAAAGATAGAGCTAAGGCTTGGCTACATTCACTACCAGCAGATTCCATCACAACTTGGAACAATCTAGCCACCAAATTCCTTACAAAGTACTTTCCACCAGCCAGAACTGCAAAGCTAAGGAATGACATCACATCCTTTTGTGCAACATGACTCAAAATCCATCTGCGAAGCTTGGGAAAGATACAAGGAATTGCTCCGGAAATGTCCCCACCATGATATTACAAAATGGCTACAAGTCCAAACCTTCTACAATGGACTTTCTGGACTGATGAGAAC
This sequence comes from Zanthoxylum bungeanum, assembly GCA_019454045.1. NCBI lineage: Eukaryota > Viridiplantae > Streptophyta > Magnoliopsida > Sapindales > Rutaceae > Zanthoxylum > Zanthoxylum bungeanum. The sequence continues at coordinate 9,997 of SKCR01047199.1, forward strand.
CACAATTGATGCTATTGCTGGAAGAGCTTTAATGGAAAAAGGATAAGATCAGGCCTGGGACTTAATTGAAGAAATGGCCAACAATAATTCCTTATGGCCAACAGAAATGAGCATCATTCAATGAATTGCAGGAATCCACGAAGTTGGAACCAATAGAGCAATGAATGCCAAGCTGGAACATATGTGCAAATTCATGGAAACACTTAGCACGTAAGTTGTAACCATCACCGGAGCCATAAGTTCACCATATGGAGGAGCATCTGAGACAAACCAACATGATGAGACGGTGAATTATGTCAACAATTTCAACAAACATGGGAACAATCCATATTCCAACACCTACAACCCATGGTGGAGGAATCATCCTAATTTCACATGGAGCAATAATTCAGGGCAAATGAACAATCCACCACCAGGATTCCATCTGCAAAACAAAGGCCAGAAGTATGAAAAAGAACCAGGAATAATAGAATTGTTGGCTCACTTGAAAAAGCTAGAAGTAAAATACGAGTCTTGAGTAGCATCATATGATGCTATGTTTCAATCCCAAGCAGCATCTTTGAAGGCACTGGAGAATCAAATGGGACAACTGGCCAATGCTCAGAGTTACAGACCACAACGAAACCTTCCTAGCAACATAGAACCAAATCCAAGGAACATGGGGACATAGCAATGTCATGCCATTACTTTGAAAAACAGTACTGAAATAAACAAAAATGTTGGAATCAAGGGATCCACTGAGGAAGTTCCAAAAGAAAGCAGTGAAGCTAAACCGCAGATGGAGGAAAAAGAGGCAAAAGAAAATGATCGAGAAAGATTCACTCCACCTCCACCTTTTCCACAGCGTCTCTAGAAAAACAAACTGGATAAAGAATTTGCTCAATTCCTAGAGATCTTTAAAAATCTTCATATCAATTTTCCATTTAAAGAAGCATGGGAACAAATGCCCATCTATGTCAAATTCATGAAAGACATTTTTTCATGAAAGCGGAGATTGGGAGACTACGAGACAGTAACATTGACAGAAGAATACAACGCCATCATTTAGAGGAAGTTTCCCCCAAAATTGAAAGATTCTGGCAGTTTAACCATCCCTTGCATCATAGGAGAACATAACTTTGGTAAAGCTCTATGTGATTTACGTGCTAGTGTTAACTTGATGCCTTTTCCATTTACAAGAAACTGCAAATTGGAGAAGCAATGCCCACCTCAGTCTCTATGCAACTTGCTGATAGATCGCTCACATTTCCGAGAGGTGTAGTTGAAGATGTGCTGGTCAAAGTCGACAAACTCATTCTCATAACAGACTTTATTATCCTTGACATAGAGGAAGACGAAGATGTGCCCATCATCCTCGGGAGATCATTCTTAGCTACCGGTTGAACCATTATTGATGTACAAAAATGTGAACTAACCATGAGGGTACAAGACTAAGAAGTAAAATTCAATGTTTTCAAAGCCATGGAATTCATGAATGATGAAAAGAATGAGGAATGTTTCAGACTTGATGTGAGAGATAGTACCATCCAGAACCCAAATGAAAAGCAAAGTTCAACCGACAAACTTAAAGTATATCATCTGCCTGAAGATAAAACGTATTGCACACTAAACAAGTTAAATCATGATACACAAGCAACTGAAGAGAAAAGACTCCACCAACTCAAAGAATTAGAGGAATTCAACAAACAGCCTTTCGAGAATGCCAAAATGTACAAAGAAAACGCCAAAAACTTGTTGTGATATTTTTATATCGTACCGCAAGTGTACGGTGTCAAGTTTTAGTATAAATGAGTTTAGAGTGTCGAACCCACAGAGATTGCGTTAACTCGCACTAAGTACTGTATTTGATAATCCTAACTTTATTTAGACGATAATTAATAAAGATTTAATTAAATAAACAAAATATAAAAACACTTAGATATAAGGAACTAATACGATAGAGATTCTGGATCCTGATTTCACCTAGCTGTCGCCTATGTATTTGTCATGACAATTAATTCTTGTTCAGTTATTTTGTTTATAAGTCAAGACTCCTAAAATATCTACTCCATGTCTCGAGTGCCGAGTGAAAATATCATCAACTATAGACTTCGATATCTCTATAAAAATCCAATAGTTAACAACTCATTACGATTTGTGATTCTATATTAACGACTTCAAAGGACTATAGATTCTCTCGAACTCTATAAAATCCTAGGCTATATTCTCTAGATCTATTCAAAATCCCCTCTCTCCAGTGATAGATTCTAAACATTCATCATCTTCAATTGTGGCCAACAATCAAGAAGCATTAAATTCAAAAGAATATAAATAAATTAATAAAACTTCATAACAAAATTTATAAACACAATACAAAGTTCAAGCATTAATTACATCATTCTCCAGAATTAAGGAGTTTAGTTCATGACAATTGATAAAAAATAATAATAAACAGGTCATGAATCTAATGGAAATCATTACAGTTCTAAGAAAGAAACAAGAAGATAAAACCCGAATTGAATCTCTTCCTCCTCGGACGTCACCGCATTTGTCTCATCTCGTTGCTCTTCAATCCTCCTCCTTGGATCTCTAGAAATATGTGTTTTTGTATTTTGTGCAGAGTATTAGCCTCTCTTTAATTCTGGACGAACTGTTATATTTATAATGGAGGCTGGGAGTCATTGGGTATCATTAGGGATCTTAAAAACCCTAAAAAAACAAATCCTGGAACGCACTTGTTTTTCCTATGCAGCGTCGTGGCCCTTCTTTATTGGCGCCACATCGCCATTCTCTCGAGAAATTGTATAGGAAAATTGTGTGCTTGAGGAGCTGCAGCGCTTCTTCATTCTTTTTAAATAACAAGGGCCCACATGCCTTTAATATTGGAAGATTAGTGATGCCACTTTTGTTACTCAATGTTGGAAGATTAGGGGCTCACTTCCTTGCTTTTGATTTGGTCAACATTGATGGCTTCTCTTTGTTATCTCACGTCACTCTTTTCAATTCTGGGCGCTGCAGCGCTAATACTTGGGCGCGGCGGCTCCAGTGAACATAAATGAATAGATCCTTTCGCGTAGATGCAAATTGATATATTATGGGTCTCATAACTCTTTCTAGATCAAAAGTTATAACCTTTTTAATTTCAGTGCGCAACTGATGCTGGTTTTTACTGCTTCTTGAGTCTGATGCTCTCAATACGTCCCTAAACACATGTAATTTATCCATTCTTGATGTTATAATGCTTCCTACAAATAAGACATAAAATAAACTATAAAATACATTAAATGATTCGAAACATAACAAAATAATAGGCTAAGGATGTCGGAATAAGTTGGTATAAACCACACTTATCAAACACCCCCAAAAGGTTTTGCTAGTCCCGAGAAAAAGATAAAATAAAAACTAAATTCAAATTAACAAATAAAAATTACTAAATTAACTAAGCCGTTTTCGTAGGGATCACGATTGCATTTAGCGTATGCAACAAGCCTTTAAACCCCAAAGTGACCATAGTGGACGAGTTATAGTCTTGTGAGGGCTTACAGTGACGACACCTACAAACGTCATTCACACACAATCATGCAAAAATAACAAAAACATAGTCCCGATAGTTGCACATAAAATTATCCTTAAAGAAAGCTTATAAATGAAATTAGAGAACCTTCAAAGTATGCAATTCAGCTCAGATCCAAGTTCCTGAATAATTCATCTATGCTAGACTCACAGTGTGTGTGTGTAAAGGTTCATTCACAGCTTGATTCCTAAGTAAGCCAACTCAATGATTTCGTTTAAAAATTAGAATCGACGAGTCAAACCAACCTAGATATCTCAATTAAGCTCTATAATTGCTTTATTTTGTGCTCAGTATGATATGATTTTTCTTTTCCTTTTTTTTTCTTGTCTCTTTTTACATCTTTTTGAACCTTTTTTTTTTCAACTCACCTACCCTTTAAGGTAGCATTTCTCCTCATGGTGGTCCTAATACTCGCCCATGGGTAGCTTCACGCTTATCAGTTATAGGTGGTTTATTTTCTTTCTTTAGAGACATTTTTCTTTTTAGCTATACCACACTTCATAACACTAGCAAATCAAGATAGATATCTAAGCAAACGGTCATTCATCGACATGCAATTTCTTAAACTAGTCACCTTGTCAACTACTTAAGTTTTCACTGCTAAAAACTTGTTTTTAAGTGCTTACGAGTCTAACATAAATCAGTTATTCAAGGAATCAGATAAAAGTAAATCGAGCACTTATCGTTTCTAAAATTTCACCCATAAACAAACAAAATTCATCACATGATTTATGCTTTACTATCTATGACTAAAAATAAATAATTTTTTTTAAATAAACTTAAACAAATAATTAACAAGTAAGCAACATACACACACCCCCAAACTTAAAACTTGCATTGTCCTCAATGTAAGATAAAAATTTAAAGAACAAGAGTGAGGAACAACACTACCGTGCACGGAGTTGATCAGACTCTTGCTGGTTAGAATTTGGTTGCGCAGGCGTTGTGTGTTTCGTGTTACCTGCATAAATAGCATGCAAATTAATAAATAACACACAATAAAATAAAATAAAAAATTAAATTAAATTAAATTATTAAAATTAAAATTAAAGAATATAATAATAAAATAAATGCAAGGGTTGCCTCCCCGCTAGTAATAAGTTTAACGTCTTCAGCCAGACGTAACCACCCAAAATGGTTATGGTGGCTTAAATGTAGTGAACCGGGTAATTTCATCTGCTTTCTTATTTGGTATCCACCGATTCTTATGACATGAAAAAGACAGCTTGGTAGGTTGTGGTAATTTATCCATAGATGGTCCCACAGGATATGTAGATTTCCCCTCAATTGGAAATTTTGACTGCACATTCGGTAAAATTGGCTCGGCTTCCTTTTTAACCTTCCAGGGATCATCTCCAAGTAAGAACTGGCCTTTCTCTTCCTCTTTTTACGGCACTTTGAGATTGGTTTCAGGTTTAGCTGCAGAGAATCTTCTTTTATGCACGGCTGCACTATGCTTGTAGGTTGCTGAAATATTGATTAACCCTGTCTGGTTTCAACTCCATTCTCTACTATATCTATCATGTGACAGTTTGCATCACCTTGAGAACTCGGCGTGGCCCTGAAAACACTGAAGGTGACTTCTTCATTTTGACCTCTCATTATCAATTCACCTTTGTTCTCTTCTTCTATTACTGTTTCCTCCTGAAATATCATTTCATTTTCTTTACTGCCTAAGACCAGAGAGGTGTCTTTAAACTCTTTTCCGCTCCAACAAGTTATGATTTGACATTGCTCATTGCGGGTAACTTCAATATCACTTGGAAACACCCATGTTTGTTGATTAGCCATGGAAGAAACAAGCAACCCAATTTGCGTTTCTAAAGATTTCATATTTGCCTCTATATTGCCTATTTGTGTTTAAAGTTATCCAGCCTTGACTCATTCTTCTCAAACCTCTCTGAAGCTGTAACTACAAACATGCTCATGAGGTCTTCTAAGGAAGGTTTCTGCTCAGCCATTGGATAATTGAAGCCATGAGGAGGTTGCAAAATATTTTCCATATCAGCATATGAAAATTTCGGATGATAATAAATAGGCATAAGACTGCCTCTATATTTTTTGAAGTTCCGATTGTTCACATGTTGTACTTGTTCAAATCATGCTCCTCTGTTGGGTAAAAGCATTCTATTAGCAGAAACAGCTTCAATAGACGGTTGGCCTATTTGATTTGTCAATATTGTCAGATGAGTCGTGAGGGACGATACTTGAGCTGTCAGTGCACTAACAGGATCTGCCATTGCTTCTTTTCAAACTCACCTCGTATGAAAAAAAATTAAAACAAAAAAAATAAAATAAAATAAAATTATAAGAAAAAAAACAAAAATAAAACTTAAGACAAAAATAAAGGAATAAGGAAAATAAAATAAAAATAAAATTCTAAATTAAAGCTAAGATTACTTGGTAGTAGTATTAATGTGAATTAAACAAACAATCCCCGTCAATGACGCCAAAAACTTGTTGTGATATTTTTATATCGTACTGCAAGTGTACGGTGTCAAGTTTTAGTATAAATGAGTTTAGAGTGTCGAACCCACAGGGATTGCGTTAACTCGCACTAAGTACTACAATTGATAATCCTAACTTTATTTAGACGATAATTAATAAAGATTTAATTAAATAAACAAAATATAAAAACACATAGATATGATGAACTAATATAATAGAGATTCTGGATCCTGATTTCACCTAGCTGTCGCCTATGTATTTGTCATGCCAATTAATTCTTGTTTAGTTATTTTGTTTATAAGTCAAGACTCCTAAAATATCCACTCCCTCTCTCGAGTGCCGAGTGAAAATATCATCAACTATAGACTTCGATATCTCAATAAAAATCCAATAGTTAACACTCATTACGATTTGTGATTCTATATTAACGACTTCAAAGGACTATAGATTTTCTCGAACTCTATAAAATCCTAGGCTATATTCTCTAGATCTATTCAAAATCCCCTCTATCAAGTGATAGATTCTAAACATTCATCATCTTCAATTGTGGCCAACAATCAAGAAGCATTAAATTCAAAAGAATATAAATAAATTAATAAAACTTCATAACAAAATTTATAAACACAATACAAGGTTCAAGCATCAATTACATCATTCTCCAGAATTAAGGAGTTTAGTTCAAGACAATTGATAAAAATAATAATAAACATGCCATGAATCTAATGGAAATCATTAGAGTTCTAAGAAAGAAACAAGAAGATAAAACCAGAATTGAATCTCTTCCTCCTCTGACGTTACCGCCTTTGTCTCCTCTCGTTGCTCTTCAATCCTCCTCCTTGGATCTCTAAAAATATGTGTTTCTGTGTTTTGTGCAGTGTATTAGCCTCTCTTTAATTCTGGACGAACTGTTATATTTATAATGGAGGCTGGGAGTCATTGGGTATCATGAGGGATCTTAAAAACCCTAAAAAACAAATCCTGGAACACACAAGTTTTTCCTATGCAGCGCCGTGGCCCTTCTTTATTGGCGCCACAACGCCATTCTCTCAGGAAATTATATGGGCAAATTGTGTGCTTGAGGCACTGCAGCGCTTCTTTATTCTTTTTAAATAACAAGGGCCCACATACCTTTAATATTGGAATATTAGTGACACAACTTTTGTTACACAATGTTGGAAGATTAGGGGCCCACTTCCTTGCTTTTGATTTGGTCAACATCGATGGCTTCTCTTTGTTATCTCACGTCACTCTTTTCAATTCTGGGCGCTGCGGCTCCAGTGCACATAAGTGAATAGATCCTTTCGAGTAGATGCAAATTGATATATTATGGGTCTCATAACTCTTTCTAGATCAAAAGATATAACCTTTTTAATTTCAGTGTGCAACTGATGCTGGTTTTTACTACTTCTTCAGTCCGATGCTCCCAATACGTCCCTAAACACATGTAATTGATCCATTATTGATGTTATAATGCTTCCTACGAATAAGACATAAAATAAACTATAAAATACATTAAATGATTCGAAACATAACTAAATAATAGGCTAAGGATGTCGGAATAAGTGGGTATAAACCACACTTATCAAAAGGCCAAGAAGAGACATGATGAGAAGTTAGTGCGCATACAACTGGAACTGGGGCAGCGGGTATTTTTGAGCAAATAAAGGTTGAAATTTTTCCCTAGAAGGTTAAAATCACGGTGGTCAGGTCCATTCTTAATCACTCAAGTTTTATCAGATAGAACCATTGAGTTACATGATCCCAAATCTAATGAAATATTCAAGGTTAAAAGGAAGTGTGTCAATGACTACTGGGGAGGATCATTAGAGCGGTAAAAAGAAAGTGTCACACTTTCAGATCCAGCCCAATGTTCGGGCAATCATGTCTAGTTGACGACGTTAAACTAAGCGCTAGCAGGGAGGCAACCCATGCAAATTGCGTATATATTCAAATTTGGTGTGTTTTATTTTTTTTTGTTTAATTTTTGTTGGTAAAGTCACATTTCAGGATGGAAGACGTTCTCGTAAATCTTCACAAGTAATTTCCTTCTCTCCCTCAAAACTCTCTGATGAAAGTCTACAAAGCTCGCTTGGAACGAATGAGACTTCTGATGATCAAAGGTATTCCTAATGACATTTGTTGGATTATTGAAGCACATGTCCGATTGGTAGGTGAGTCTTATGAATCTTTTATTTCATATTTTCCTGGTTTAGGAAGAAACACCTATGCTATGAAAAGAAGAGCTAAAGACTAGGTGTTTGCTATAAATGTGCATGCATGACATGTAATACTCGTTGTCATTCTTTAGGAATGGTGTCTGATAATTGTGAAGATAAAATTAAATTCATTAGCGATGGATTGAGTAATGAGTCTTTGGTTGACATTTCATTGACTCTTGAGATGCATCCCAGTGGATATGTGCATCACGCAATTCACATGTTACATGCACAATTCCAAAAAGAAAGATAACATTTAAGTCTCGGGAATCTGACTCTAAAAGACCATGTTTGCCAATTTATAAGAAAATTGGATGGGAAGCTTGTCTCTAACGTATAGACGTCGTTCAAGCCGTTATCTCTTGTAAATATTATATCTCTTTGTATTTATCTAATAATTGTGATTTGTTTTGTTATTTTCTTTTATTTTCTCCGATAGGATCCATACTTTTTGACTTTCACGATATATTTTAATGTTTAGCTAATAATTGTCATTTGGCAGGTACTAGTGCTATTATTACTCACCCTTTTTCAGGTTCTATAAATTCAACTCATCATTGCACTCTTGATGGCATCAAGACTTGAGAAAAAATACATAAAAAAAACGGAATCAACTTCAAGAAGACGAGTTGTAAAAATTTGTGTGTTTTGCGGTACTAGTGCTGGTTCTAAACCAGAATTCGTAGCGGCAGCACATGAATTGGGTCGAGTCATAACTAAAATAAATATGTACCTAGTATATGGTGGTGGCAATCTTGGACTAATGGGGTACGTTTCAAGGGCCGTAAAGGAATGGGGTAGTCAAGTTCTAGGAATCATCCCAAAACCCTTGGCATAGGCAAATCTAATAGGACCATAAAATGGAGAGGAACTTATCGTGCCAGGTATGTCCGAACAACTTGTGGAAATGATTAACTGTGCTGATGCTTTTATTGCTTTGCCATGTGGCTTAGGCACGATGGAGGAAATTTTTACAGTACTATCTTGGGCGATTGGACTGTTTAACGCTGATGGATTTTGTGATTTTCTTTGTGTGTTTCTTGATGATGCCCGGAGAAATGGGTTCGTATCAAAACCTGTAAAAGAAATCCACTTCACTGCCATATCATTTCCAAGATAAACTGGTCTGATAATGATCGTGGTAAGAAGCATCGGATAAATTTGGATCTTAACCTTTAATTTTGTTTTAGGATGTAGAATTTCAGCTAACCATGTACTGTTTATAAACTCTTCTTCTACGTTTTTAGACATTGGGGACAATATCTCATTTAGGTATGGGGGAGGGGAATAGTTGACTAGTATCTTGTTTTTATTTTTCGATTTTTGGTAAAAAATTCAAAAAATTCAAAAAAATTTAAATAAATTAAAAAAATATTTTGTGTTTTTTTTTTTTTTTAACTTGACTAATTAGGTAAAATTGGTGTGAGATAGTTGTGTAAGGAATTTCCACTCCTGAGACGTATCTCAACCTATTTCGTAACAAATTAATTTTTGTTTCTTTCCTTTTAAATTATTTAATTTATGAATTCTCCATAAAACATACTAAAATGGATCTTCATATGCTCAGTTGACATGTATTATCAACATCCATGGTAACATACAGACATGAGTTGTAATTGAAATGTTTGTAATATTAAGTGTTATAGTTTAATTGGAGGAAACATCTAAAAGGCGATGGAATTAAAAAAATTTGTCTGAGATCCGAGTAATTAAGTCCGTAGGGTTGTTTTGACACCCAGTGCCCTAAAACCAACTGGTTTGAGAGTCACTAGCCCAAAGCTCGTTACATGGATTGAAGATGTTATGAAAAATATATATTTATCTAAAATCCGAGTATTAAGTCTATAAAGGTGTCTTAACACCTAGTGCCCTAAACCCAATAGGTTTGGGAGTCACTGGCCCAAAGCTTGCTACATGGATGGAAGATATTGTATATAAATAAATAAATAAAAAAATTTCCATTGTTTTTGAAAAAAAAAAAATTCATTGCTAAAAAATGTTTGAATTCTGATATAACTTTAGGATAAAAATATTACTCTCTTTTCAACTACACTTTTGAATATTTTGGGCATAATGATTTGATTAATACTTTTTAGGTTGTGTATTTGGAGAATGGTAAAAATAATCGGAGATTGCACTTATTTAGTAATTTAGAATGAAAGAAAACAACTATTAACTTGGATAAGAAGTTTCACTTGTTTAGTCACTAACTTTTTTATTCTCTTTTCTTTTGTCTTTTTACTTTTGTATGCATTAGTTTAACGTTTGTGGGTAACATTTGTGGATATCGTCACTGTAAGCCCTCACGAGACTATAACTCGTCCACTAGGGACACATAGGGGTTTAAAGGCTTGTTGCATATGTTAAATGCAACCGTGATCCCTACGAAAGTGGTTTAGTTTAATTTTATTTTAAAGATGTTTATGTTATTTTATTTTATTGTTTTGCTCGAGGACTAGAAAAATGTTAGGTTTGGGGGTGTGATGAGTGGTAAATATATCACTATTTCCCACTCTTTTGACCTAATATTTTTATAGTCTCTTGGGTTTTATGAATGTTTTGATGTGTTTTAGTTTATTTTGCAGATAAAATAAAAATCGGGACTTAATAGAATCAATCAGGATGAAATGTGGAACAAATAAGGGCAAAAACTGGACTTCACATTTTGATTTTGGAGATTGGAAACTTGAAATGGCGTTATAACGAAGTACAAATTCGGAAATTCCAACTTTGCGCAATTGTCGTATTTTGGCCATAACCTTTTAACTCCGATATCAGATTGAGGTGATTCAAGTTTCAGATTAAAGAAGACTCAAATACCTATAACATGAAGTTCATGATAATTTCGAATGCTAAAGTTTCCAAGACCGAAATTGATAAAACATCCGTAAATGTGTTATGTGTAATTATTCAAGTCATTTTCAAAATAAAAAAAATAATAAAATGAAAAATGAAAATTGTCAAACTCATGTTTGGTGCCATCTTTGGTGGAGAAATTGGTGGAGAAATTTGTGGAAGCCTTTAGATTTGCCTATAAATACCAAACTAAACTTTGTAAATTTTTCATGCTTTCTTTGGAGGAATTTCTCCACGAAAAGCTAAAGGAAAGTGTATTGTATATTTATTTAAGTTTTCTTCTATAGACTTTTTATTTAATTAATAAAATTTTGTGTTTTTTCATTTACAGCATAAGCATGTAATCTCATTCTGCTGGGGTGACAAGGTAATACTTTTAAAATAACAAATAGATTAATCTCCATTATTCTAATTAAAATTTGGATTAATTAGTTACCGCCTATATAGCCGGTTTTGGTGACAACCTTATTTACCGCCTATAGGGTCGTTTTACATTCCATACGTAGTTTCTGCCTATATGGTCGGTTTAGATAATAACCTTGTCACCGCCTATATGGTCGGTTGGACTTAATTGAGACAAATGGAATTTTCGCCTTTATAGTCTGGTTAAATATAATTAATTAATCGGTAAACATTGACAATAAGGGAGATTTATAATTTTGAAATATAAAAGTGGATCCTTTTGTTGGACAATTATGACCCATAGCATCACTATTTGTACAGAAATGGTGGTGTTGTACAAATCTACTATGTGACAAAGGAAATTGCTCTTTTATCATTTGTAATTGGATTATCGGGATATATAAATGATAAAAGTCCATATGATTAGTTCCGGATTTATAAGATATGAGACATTATTAATCCACTAAGGTTTAAGCAATAAAACATCCTTAGTCGGAGTATTATCGAGATTGGACATCGATAATGCGGAATAGACTAGTATTGCACTTGTGCGTGTTATGGGAGCATAACGGCATAGTTCTCATATATTTGAGTATTGGATACTCATGCAAGTTTAATAGGAGGTTGTGTTTACCGATGGTACGGAAACATCTTCGCTCCTGATAAATCCCTCGGAATTCCATTGGTAGTATGACTATGTGTCTATGGAAGTTCGAATCAGGGTAGGTGTATTTGGTCTTAACCTAAGACTTGCATCGCTAATACTTGCGACAATCAATATACTTTGGTTTTGGTCGTCCAGGGCTTTAACAGGTTTTGTGTACACCTCTTCTGGTATATTTAGAATCTTACTGTATTGTGTGTGATGTCAAGATAGAAGTATCACTTCAGTCATATGGAGATGATAGTCACTTCAGTCATAATATGACTAGGTCATGCTTATCCGATTATAGAGACTAGTTACCAGATATCCGATATGTGCTTCGTACGGGGCAGACACAATTCCAGCCTCAGGCCTTGCACGTGACATCTGATACTAGATCGTAATACGCAATACTATGTATACTACGCCTGATATAGATTACATATTCCTTTAAGAATATTTCTGGAGAATTGGGTAGGCACGGTACTTTGCTAGAAGCCAACCATGTCTTGTAAATTGGTAAAAACGTAGTATTAAGTACGTACGTGTTCGGATAGTCCGACGACCAGATTTACTGCCAACATATCCAGGGATCTCATAGGTCGCTTCCCAAAGATTCACCGATGACGTATGACTCGGATATAATTAATCTAAGATTAGTAATTAGAGAGAGAAAATTAATCTAGGATTAATTACGGAGATATTTTATCTGGGATAAAATATTATTTTAAGAGAGAGAACGATTAATTTGGAATTAATCGATAAAATAATATATTCGATATATTAAACTGTAACATCCCAGATTTTCGGGACTATTCTAGAAGATTCTCAGACTGACATTATACTCTCGGAATAGAACGATAACGAATAATAAGAGTTCGAGCAATGTTATATGGGTCGGAATAATATAAAGTGAAGAGTTGTCGCATCAGAAGACCCGTCGTCTTGAGAAATCAGTTACGCGATTTTTACTATACGAGTTAAGTTTATAGTTTTAATCATAGAAATAGCAAACGAACTCTAATTGAGTTGATTCTTGAACCATCGGACTCTTTTGTACGAGACGAACAACTTTCGTGTTGAGCACTATTCCAGAATAGCGCCAGAAGGGCTTCAAAATGGCTTATTTCCGAAAATACCCTTTCAAGTGGGGGCATTTCGGTAATTTTCTGTTGGAGATATTTGTTTTACCATTTTTAATTCAAAAAAAGAAAACAAAAAGAAAAAGGAATTACAGAAAATGAAAAACAGAGAGAGGGGACTGTAAGAGTTCAATTCAAGGTCCCAAGGATCATAAATCATGCACAAAAACCGCATATAAACACATCAAAGGAGTAAGGCGGAAACATAACTCACATTGAACGGTTTTGATGAAATGAAGAACATGCGTTTTTAAGCTCCCTCCAAGCTCGGAAATGGCTTCTGGAACTGCAGTGAACGCACGGTGGGGCTGTGAAAGTCTCCTCCATGTTCGGCCATTGAAGACTCCATTGAAGCTCCAAGCTTCAAGCTTTCCAAGCTCATGAAGACACTTCTCTATCACCTATGTATTACTCAAGGTGTGCTAGCACTAAGTCTTCTTCAATTTGCTTCTCAAAATTTTCGGTGAACCAGAAAAATTTTAAGCAAAAATCGGCTTGAAGCCGTGAAGGTGAGAAGAAGAAAAGGGAGGGAGATGAGAGAAAATCGTGAACTGTTGCATGTTGGAGAGAGAGAGCCGAATATATAGTAAAAGGGAAAAAGAAAAAGTAATATATATTTATTCATTTATTTTCCAAAAATAAATAAAACATATATATATATTCCAAACCTTTTCATATTCCATCACTTTTACTTTTAACTTTAAGTCATATCACATCACTTTTCACATCACTCTATTCACTTTAATAAGTGACATATGTCAAGTCACATCACTCAAAGTGACAATTGATTTGACGATTGACGCGACTAGCGATTTGACGCTTGATGTGACTCGCGTGCCGTGCTCGAATTCGAAATGCGAATGCGCTCGCAATCACTCTCGGGCTCGGGTTCGCTAATTCCAAATTAACGAATTTTCGTCGCGTCGTAATTAAATGATTACGCCTAGCGAATTCACTATTCACGTCGCTAACGAATTAATTCTAAATTAATTCGTTCGCCCGAATTAAAATCTAATTTTAATTCCGCGTCGAAATCTAATTTCTAATAATATATCGAATATATTATTTTATCGATTAATTCCAAATTAATCGTTCTCTCTCTTTAACGATATTTTATCCGAGATAAAATATCTTCGTAATTAATCCCAGATTAATTTTCTCTCTCATCGAATTAATCCCAGATTAATTCTATCTCTCTCTTCTAATTAATCCCAGATTAATCAAAGTGTGAGTCATACATCATCGGTGAATCTTCAGGAAGCGACCCATGCGATCTCCGGATATGTTGGCAGTAAATACGATCGTCGGACTGTCCGAACACGTAAGTACCTCGTACTACGTTTATATCGATTTACAAGACAAGGTTGGCTTCTAGCAAAGCGCCATGCCTACCCAATTCTCCAGAAATATTCTTACAGGAATATATAGATCTGTATCAAGCGTAGTATACCGTAGTATTGTGTATATTGGCCCAGTATCGGATAATCACGTGCTAGGCCTGGGGCTGGATAAGTGTCTGCCCCGTACGAAGCACATGTCGGATGTCTGGTAACTAGTCTCTATAATCGGATATACATGACCTTGTCATAATATCCCGATGGCCGCGCAGCACTTAAGAGCACTAATACCGTATCCTGCGTGACATCATCTCCAATATGACTGAAGTGATACTTCCGTCTTGACATCACACCCAATACTCTACGACTCTCTGATAAACCCAGAAGTGGTGTACTCAGAACCCGTTTAAAGTCCCCTACCACCAAGACCAAAGTCTATCGATTATCGTAAGTATTAGCGATGTAAGTCTCAGGTTAAGACCATACACACCTACCTTGATTTCGGCCTCCCATAGACACATAGTCATAATACCAATGGGATTCCGAGGGGTCTATCCAGAGTGAGAGCTGTTTCCCGTACCGTCGGTGAAACACGACCTCCTATCGCACTTGCATAAGTATCCAATACTTATATATATGAGAACTATGCCGTTGTGCCCTCACAAACGCGCACAAGTGCAATACTAGCCTATTCCGCATTATCGATGTCCAGTCTCGATAATACTACGGCTAGGGATATTTAATGATTAACCTTCGGGGACTGATACTGTCTCATATCATTCTCAGTCCAGGTACTAATCATAGGGACCTCTCTTCATTTATATATCTATGGTGATCTAATCACAAATGATGAGAGTGCAATTTCCTTGTCACATAGTTAATTTGCTACAACAACACAATGATCTGTGCAAATAGTGACGCTATGGGTCATTTTGTCCAACAATCTCCCACTTGGCACATAGCCAGTCACTCGAGTGTCTAACACCCGAACTATGTACAGTTCGCTCAAATTGCTGAGGAAAGGTTTTCGTCAGCGAATTTGTCTGATTATCGTTTGACGCGATTTACACGATCATCACATCGCCACGATGTATGATCCGAACGAATCAGATGATATAGAAGTATATATCTGGATCGTCGATGAGACCTTTAATTCCTTAGCTTGTGCTGACGCCTAGCTCAGCTGCTAAAAGAACTATATCTAATCTAATTAGATTTATTTTCGATCCAAATGGCTTCTATTGCTGCCTCAGCTGCAGCAATAATCCGCATTTGTTGTTTATTCGGCAGCAGTTATCTTGCTCGGAATATTTCCAGCTCACTGTCCCGTTATTCAAACTTTATAGTACCGTAGTATTTAATTGTTCGGAAACATGCAGTAGTGATCACAGTCACTTCAAGTTCTCCTTCTCCATAGTTTAAGACAACATCTTTAGTTCTCTAAGATACTAACAGATGTCCTTAAATTCAATCCAGTGACTATCACTTGGATTGACCTGATTGTGACTCCATATGCTCGAAGCGTATGAGACACCAATACAAGTACATTTTAAATGTACAATTTCCAGAGAGTGTTAACAACTCCAAATCTATCCCAGTAGATCTTTATTCCTTGAATAAAGGTTGTTACTCCCCAGAATTCTACGGAGAATTTCTATTGAAAGAATATCCATGAAAGCCAAGCTTTCACCAATTATTTTATGGGAATTTCATTGTCAGTGCCCTCTCCCACTAACCTCCTTATATACACAAGAATTATTTCGTTTTGAGTTAAATCATAAACTATTATGATTATTTCAAAACGTCAGTTCCAAGAACCCTATGCTTGCTTCAATCCAAACATGGATTGAATAATCCGCAAACCTTGTTTGTCGGTTATACAAAATCGTCAGAATGTTATAAACATTCTCCAAAAGGTTTCCTTTTCAGGAAAGCGATTTTGATTTGTAACTGACATATTTCATAAATGAAATATACAGTCATCAACAAGCATCTTCAAAATGGATTTACCATAGCAACATGTAAAAGGTTGAACCGTTATTAACACAATGTTGATAACGATACCTTTCCGTCAAAAGCCCAGCTTTGTACGTTGGTATGTTGCCTTCCATGTATGTCTTCCTTGAAGACGTTTAATGTACCATAGGCAAAATGCCTTGTGGTACAACAACTAGTATCCAAAATAGTTGTTATACATGGAATCCATTTTGGACTCATGGCACTTTGCCAAAACAGGGAGTCGATACCTCGTATCACTTTCTCAAAACGTAGTCGGTGGATATACCTTCATAAGATTGACATCTTAATGAGGTTAGATCAGAAACCCATACCCTAGGTTGTTTTCTGACTCTATCCGATCTACCCGATCTCTTGTGTATTTGAAGATTAATGGTACAGATTCATCATAGATGAATTGTTTGTGTTCCATAAAGGACTTCGTGCTTTGAATAGTATTACTCCGATTTTCATCGAGTATCACTATCCTCCCACTGACCACTACATATCGGTATTCCTCTTAGGAAACCGCATGGTGAGCAACAATCACATTGTTCTCATGTGAGATTTATAAGTACTATACTTATGGTTTCCCTTAGGATAACCTATATTGGCACTTATCCAATTTGGGTCCTTAGTTTGGTATCATCCAAACGTTATGCCTGGCATACCCAAATTATCAGGAATGGAGAAACCTCGTTTCTTTCCTGTTCATATCCTATATGATATCTGTCAAACAGATTTACATGGAACCTTATTCTAAATAAGTTTTGCACTGTTAATACATATCCTGTTGAAGGAAACAGTAGCTCAGAGCGACTCGCGAAAAACCTAATCATGTCCAACAAAACTTGGTTTTTAGTTCTGACACACCGTCAATTGACGTGTCTCGGGAGGAGTCCTCATATGAAAGAATACCATACTCTTTCATGTACGTATGAAACTTACTGCTTAAGTATTTACCAATACGGTCTTACCGTAGCGGCATAATACTACAGCCGATCTGTTTGTATACTTCGTGTCGAAACTCAAAGTTTCATATTTGTGTTCTTCAAAAGAAACACATAACCATAACGTGATGCCACATCCGTTAAGGTCACGAAATATTCATGTACACATCTAGCCAAGCTAGATATGGGCCCACTTACTTCACCATGAATAGGGTTTACAGATCGGTGGCCTTTACACTATTACCTAATAAATAGTATTTTAGGTACTTTACCTAGTAAACTAGATTCGTAGACCTTATTTGAATAGTCAAATCAGTCCTAGTACCCACTCTTCAAAAGTGTGGATATACGAGTCTTGTTTAATTGTGTCCTAGACAACAATGCCACAAATAAGTCTCTATTGATCAAATCAATATGAGCTTATTTATTTGTCATTTTATATGTTTGAGATTTTATTTATATTCAAAATATAAATTCTGTTATTCACATCTAATGTGTTTATCTCGGTATCATCTTTATATAATAAAACACTTAGTGTTCTAGAATATAAAGGTTTTATCCGCAATGGATTAAACACTGATATAGAGATAATGTCTCTAGTTAAACTAGTTACATTATAACAGTTCCTAATTTAAGTACATACCCAAAGGTAGTCCTAAACTTAGGTATCCACGGTCGAAACAGCGACCTTCGTCCAGTTTCCGATTTGCAGAGAAATCTCGGTTAAAGTCAGTATCCAACTCATAGCGGATTCTGAACATCAATACACATATTTTATGTACCACACTAAGTATTTAAAATCTAATTTCAATACTAGTAGTGAACATAACTTTGACAAAATTTTTAAAGTTAAGGCCTCGCCCTTTCTTTAACTCCTTCGTGTCTTCCATATCCAAATGGTAGTCACTTCGGGATATGTCAATTATGCTTTTCAATATTTTCACAACCTTTGGCCAAGCCTGGGTTTCGGAATATCGAAACGATATGCACCTTGTGCTACATGCCCAATTGCAAACTTTGACTTTTCTCCACTAGAATAGTCAATTAATTCTCCAAGAATTATTAATTGCAATTTTAATACTTTTAAATCTAAAGATAGATTTATTATAAGTATATTAATTAAGCATTAAAGTCATCATCACATAAATCTTCCAAAGATTTTATGCTCTACTATTTGCTTAATTTTGGGCGTAACGTATAATAAGTTATTTTATCAAATAAAGTAACCTATTATTTATTCCCAATTTGAAAATTAAATCATTTAAAATATTTTAATCCCAGATTATATTTTAAATATTCAACTTTTCAATTTCTTATCTTGATTACAATAGTCCAACTATTTAATCAACGATTAGTGGTACTATATATATTATATGATTATAATAGTCCAACTATATAATCAAATATAATCCAAATTATTAACCTCAATTACATTGATTACTATAATCCAATTATAAAATCAACTGTAAACTGAAATTAATTAATTCAAATATATTGATTAATATAATCCAATTATATATAATCAAGTATAATACAGTCCAACTGTTTATTAAAACAACAATTTAAATATTAGTCCAACTAACATTTAATATTACGACGAAATAATTTAAATGAGCGCGTATGGCGAGTAATTGAACGAATGTTGCAAATTCAATACTTGTCTCCCACTATTTTTCGTCGAGCCTCTAACCCTCTGTCGAGTACTCGGGAAACCGTGTTTCCTAGTGGGCTAGGATCCCGTTAAAGTATCATACAATCCTGACTTTGGTCAATAAAAAATTGTATGATAATTAACAAGGTAGATATCGAAGATCAATTGGATCCCATCCAACTCCTAGATCCAGTAGGTGGACATCCAAGTCCGAAACATATATCTAATATATGCCTATATATCGAAATATATACCCTACCCGTTTCCTCTGAATCAACTAGGCCTTGGCTTTGGCCAAAAACAAACCTAGTGATCCCAGTCAAGCGTGGACCCATTGACAGGGAAGCTTCGTAATCAAATGTCTATGGACAAGAAGTGGTCTTGACTTTGGTCAAAAACAAACCAAACTTGGACACGACACCGATATATAACAAAGCCTCGTGATTAAAGCACATCTTTGACTGACAAGGGCTTGACTTTGGTCAAAAACAACCCCTGACAATCTCCGATCTTGAGCAAGAATCACTCAATGGAGGAAATGATGCTTGATATTTAACGAGGGTTTTGCGTGGCAAATGGGCTACCAATTTAATTATCTTTCTTAAGGTCTCATCATCATACACCCTTAAACATGCATTCTAAATACATAATAAAGCGTATATGAAAATAAATAATAATGATATGCGGATGGATATTTTACATTGATCCTAGATCAAATCTCTCACTTTCTCTCTCCCGCTAGCACTTGTATTATTTCCACCCGTTACACTACACTTCTAAAGAAACCTCTTTACATGGAGGGGAATAGGTGAGAAGAGAATACAAAGAAATAGGAGATAAGGCTGGACACGCAGGTCCAATTTAATAAATCAAATTTATTACAATTTCCAAAATCGCCCAACCCGACTAATATCCATCCGATATGCATTATTCAAACATCATAACCATGTATTCATACAGCATGTTATCAATCAATCAATCAAATTAATTAATTTTATTATTATTTTAGTGATCATCCAATGTTCAAACAAAGATTTGATTTTGGTTCGAGTCAAACTCGTATTGCAAACACGTACTCAAAGTACAATTTCTATGAATTAAATTAAATTACATAATTAATCCAATTTAATACGTATTTAATTCTAATTCATTATTTAATTCCAATTAAATATTACACTTTATTAACGAACCTTTACGACTTAAATTCCAAATTTAATCGCAACGGGTCTCAAAGCCCGATTAACATCTAATGTTTTATTTAATTAAAGTCCAATGGGCTTTTAATTATTTCTATAGGCGTGGACTTTTGGTCAACTCGGGTCAAACCGACAACCAAAATCCAATCCGGGAGTTACCCCATAAGCCTTTAAATTAATTTTGGCCCATTAGGCCCAATTAAAAATTAAGGTCCATTAAATCATAATTGGACCTTTTTGATTCGGTTTTGGGCCTAATTGGATCCAACCAATTTTGCCTAAACCCAACTTTGTGTTGGTTTATTCTAAGGTCCCAAGATCAAATCAAGACATGAAATTATGTGTGAACCATCAACGGAGTAGCGGAATACTCACATTGATCGGTAGAGTCGATTTGAAGACAAATGAACCCAAAAAACGCACTGCCTGTAAGCCTACTCATGCAGTCCACTGCCTACAAAAACAGAAAATTAAGTGAAGAAACAGAGCTCCTAGCTTCGTCGGATGGATCCCGTCTCATGGTCGAACCTCCCTACCACCTTCGCAAG
>SKCR01047200.1:0-30861 GCA_019454045.1 Zanthoxylum bungeanum
AGATTATACATCGTGGCGATGTAAAGGTCGAGAAGGTCACATCAGATGACAACATTGCAGATCCGCTGACGAAGGCTGTTCTTCAGCAAGTTTTTGAAAGACACATACATAGTTCGGGTATTAGATGCTTGAGTGACTGGCTATAGGCCAAGTGGGAGATTGTTAGACATTATGTCCCATAGCGTCACTGTTTGTAAATGATATTGTATTATTGTACAAAATTAACTATGTGATAATGAAATTGCCTTTTGCCGTTTTGTAATAATATTTACTTTGATTAATAAATGGCGAAAGTCCATATGATTAATACTGGATTGAAATGATATGAGACAGTATCAATCTATAAAAGTTTAAATCATTAAATATCCCTAGTCGGAGTATTATCGAGATCGGACATCGATAATGCGGAATAGACTAGTATTGCGCTTGTGCACGTTGTGAGGGCACAACAGCATAGTTCTCATATATTTAAGTATTGGATACTTATGCAAGTGCAATAGGAGGTTGTGTTTTACCGATGGTACGGAAAAACAGCTTCGCTCTGGATAGACCCCGCGGAATCCCATTGGTAGTATGTCTGCGTGTCTATGGGAGGCCGCATCAGGGTAGGTGTATATGGTCTTAACCTGAGACTTACATCGCTAGTACTTGCGACAATCGGTAAACTTTGGTTTTGGTGGTTGGGGACCCTAACCGGTTCTGTGTACACCTCTTCTGGGTTTATCGAGAATCGTAGTGTACTGGATGTGATGTCAAGATGGAAGTATCGCTTCAGACATATGGAGGTGATGATCACGCAGGACACAGAACTAGTACTCTATAAAAGGTTGCAACCGTCGGGACAATATGACTAGGTCAGGATTTTCTGATTTAAAGAGACTAGCTGCTTGATGTCCGATATATGTTTCGTACGGGGCAGACACATCTCCAGCCCCAGGCCTAGCATGTGATCATCCGATACTGGATCGATGTACGCAATACTACGGTATACTACGCCTGATACAGATCTTATATTCCTATAAGAATATTTCTGGAGAATTGGGTAGGCATGGCGCTTTGCTAGAAGCCAACCTTGTTGTAAATCGGTAAAGACGTAGTACGAGGTACGTACGTGTTCGGATTATCCGACGACCGTATTTACTGCCAAAATATCCGGAGATCTCTTGGGTCGCTTCCTGAAGATTCACCTATGATATTTGATTCGAACTTAATTAATCTTGGATTAATTGCGGAGAAACTTTATCTCGGATAAAGTGCCTTATTCAGAGAGAGAGAACGATTAATTGGAATTAATCGATAAAATTATTATATTCGATATAATAATCGAAATTCGATTTCGACGCGAAATTAAAATTAGATTTTAATTCGGGCATACGAGTTAATTTAGAATTAATTCGTAAGCGACGTAAATAATAATTTCGCTAGGAGCGATTATTTATTTAAATCCGATTTAATTAACGTCGCGACGCTAGCTCGGTATTTCGGAAATATCGAACCCGAACGCGTGAGTGGACGTGGGCCCACTTTCATTGGGAAACGTGTGGGGCCCACATGACACTTGTCATTATATGCATTATTTTATTGATAAGGCATTGCATGTTAATAGTGTACAAAACACTCTAAGGCATTGCATGGTGATAGTGTGCATTTCACTCAAAGGCTTTGCATGGAGTTTGAGTGTTTGACACTCTAAGCCATTGCATGGTTTATGTCATAGATTTATTATTAATTTAATAAATTATAACATAAATATAAATTGATTTTTGGTAATACAAAAATTAATTAATCAAGACATTACACAAAAACTCTCTCTTCTCTCTCAAATTGCCGTGAACTCCATTGACAAGGGCAAGGAAGATTTGATCTTCCTTCTCCATTTTTGCTAGCACAAGCAAGGGATCAAAAGAGGTGATAGGGAAACCATCAAAGAGCTTGGAATACAATAGCTTGGAGCTTCAAGTCTTCTTCCTCCTCTTGGCCGAATCCTCCACCACTTGGAGCTTCTACCATTTGATCATCTACTTCATCACAAGGCATTGTAAGTATGATTCCGCCATATTTCATGTTCATATATATTCTTTATAGTATTTCACATGCTTAATCTTTGTTTGGGACATATTATAGAAACCAACATACTTCACTTGCAATCGAATTTCCTTGGGGTTCTCGAGTGTACCCAAGTTAAATGCAGAGTTCTGGCTGAACTGATGTCAAATATGTTTGATTCGTGCAGAGTAAACGGAAATGACTCAGTAAGTAAGCAAAAGAAATGTCTTTTTATTGGATAATGCGGAAGTATATTCAAACAAATCAGAAGGTAAATAAATGTCTTCATCATCTATAGACATCTTCATCTGCAATCAGGTCTTCCTCAGACTTTCATCCTCCCAGAGTCAGGCTCTCCAACTTCATTAGTTCTTCTCCCAATTCACTTCTTCTTTCTTCACAATTTCTTCAACTATCAGCTTCTTACCCAACATATCCTGGAAGATCTCAAACTCAGGTACCACAATTCCATTAACTTCCACAGGTCAGGCTCCCCTTGATATCCTGAAGCTTTCACAAAACACTCCATCAGTTTCAGGCCTTTTTTCTTGACCTTCGGCTTTTCTTCATCAGATTTGTACCCCAAACCTTTCCGAGTAGTCTGTTGTAGACACTGTTTTTTTACATATAAGTCCCGATGATGAGTCTCGTATGGAGACACTACCTCTTTGATTGTGAAAGCCGCGGGAAACGGACGTCGGAAGGGTAAAGTTGGAAATTGATATTTTGGTCAGATTTAACTCGCTTGTTTCGCTTCGGGTTCGCTTGTTGGACCTCTATTTTAAAACACACCAAACCCATTAAATCACATCTCACAAATTAAATAATTAAAACATTTAAAATACATGTCACAAATTAAATTAAATTAAAATCTAATTAAACTAAATTTCAAAATTAAAATAAATCTTTCCTAAAACAAATAAACCACTCACCAAATTTAAATAATTCCCCACCAAAATTAAAGATATTCTTTCCCTAAATAAATTAAATAAATCCCTCCATTTTAATTTAATTTCTTTCCTTTCCAAACCCATGCAGAAACCCTAACCCTACCCTGTCACTATATAAACAACAGCAAACCCTAGCCCCTTCAGGTAACCGCCCTAAGCAACGACAACTCACAGCAAACCAAATGAAACCCTTCTTCAAGCCATAAACCTGCACGCCATCTGGAACCTTCACGCCAACACACTCAGCACCTGCCCTCATTCACCCACGCCGCCACCTATTAAACACTGCCTCTCATCTCCTCTCACGTCCCTGCCACTTCCCCACACTGCCTCACAAGCCCCTGCTCATTACTTCCCCATTCACCCTCACAAACCTCACGCCTGCATCAACCTTGGACTCTCTTCACGGCTTCTACACTCTCTCTCTCCCTTACTTCTCATCTCTCCCCCCTTGACACTCTCGACAAACCCAAAAGAAATAAACCCTAAAGCCGAAACCAAAAAGCAAAGAGATGACAGCATGCAGCCCCCCTGGACGTGCAACAGCTACGTGAACCAGAAAACGAAAAAAACCCTAATAACTGGTCAGCCTCATCTTCTATTGTGGCAGATCTAATCTCAAACAAACAAACAATGGTTTTGTCGGTGGAGAAATCAGCCAGTGGTCGTGAATACAAGATCACGTACTCACGCACACAAACTTAGGAACTCTCCACTGACTCGGCAAACACACACGCACTGCCAACACACTTTCCAGCCACACTCACGCCCTCTACAACTCAGCCATAACAGAAACCAAGAGAATAAACCTCTCCATACACGGCAGTAACGACTGAACACAGAAACAAGAACAAAACAAAAACCTTAAACACGTTGACTGGCTCTTCTCACTCTCTCTCACACGGCACTTCAACCAAAAATAAAACAAACCTCAAACAAACAAAAGCAAACCCTAAAAAGCTTCCTTTCTCTCTGAACCTCTACTGTCGACAACCCTAATCTTTATCTCTCACAACAAAACCCTAAACGCGACCAGCATCTCTCACGTACATTGCCATACACCCATGCCATAAGCCTCTGCCTTCTTCATGTAACAAGCCCTCATGCACATAACAACCACACTGCCATAAGCCACAGCCCCTTGCACCCCTCACGTCTAGTTTCACGCACACACGTCCTAGCACCCTTCATCATCCACCAAACACCTAGCAATAACCAAAAGCTGACACACAGAACCGACAAAAAGCCACATAGCCCTCCACTCATCTAGCCTTCATCAATTACCTCTTCAACACGCGCCACAAAACGGACGCAGCCATAAGCCTCACCAATCGCCTTAACACATGCACAGCCCCACATCTTCATAACTCTCGCCAATTGCCTTAACACACGTATTGCCACAGCCTTTTGACACTCACTCTCATCACGCCAGCACGCCCCATGAACCACACCTTCCTCACAGCCGCACCACAACTACACCCACTGACCAGCCGCGTAAACATCTTCAAACCAACCCAGTTAAACGTCCCTCACTGCCCAGTTTGTCGAATATTTAAGCCCTAAAAAACTGCACAAAACAGTCCCCAAAAACTGCACCAAATCAGTCCCTAAACTGTCCCGAAATTGCCCTGAATTAATCCAGAAACTGCCCAGCAAAACAGTGACGAAAACTACCCAAAACAGTCCCCGAAACACCCAGAACAGTAGCCTTAATTATCCTGAAACAGTGATCAGAAAATACACCCGAAATAGCAGCAAATCGGAGTGAAAATAGCAGCCCGAACAGCAAAACAGCGAGGAAAGACGTTGAGTTAGTGAACCGGAAAAGTTACGGAATATCAACCCTTCCGACGGCCGTGTAACGCGCTTTCGAGAGACGACAAAATAGGTTAGACCTGAGGGCACCTTTTTATTTATCCTCTTTCGTTTATTTTATTTATTTTAAAAATATTATTGCATGAGAGTCGTTTGAGGCATGATGTGATTGTTGGATGAGCGAGATATATGTTCCCTTTTGTGGTATATCGGATGGAAACCCGGACATAAATTTCATAGCCGATTTCGAATAGACGGTAGTATGATCTGCACTCGGGATACAATGCCACGTACCGCTCAAGATACATATGTCTCGTCTCATCCAAATTTGTATTTGTGCATGTTGTAGTTCGTAGGTTGTTTGTTTATTTTAAGCATGATTTAATTTAGTTTGTTATTTATTTGTTAAAGCATATTTAGGTTGTTCCTTATGCATGTTATTAGTTTAGGATATGTTTGGATAATGATTTATACATGTTGATTTAATGGTTCAATATGCTCGTTGTGTTACATTGCGTGGAGTTATTTGGATGAAAGCATGTTAGATCTAAGTACCCTTGAGCATGATTATTGAGTAGACTTGGTTAGTTCATTGCACAAATATATCATCACAAGTGACAAAAAGTAAGGGACCATTCTGAACCCAATGGTTTGAGGTCTTCCCTTGCGAGGGGTGAGTGCGGCCTTAAATCTTTGTCCCGGTTCACACCGGGTGGAGACTCCATGTTATTTCATACTTCCCAACTAAGCCGCGAGCCTAGAACAGCGTTGCCAGTTTCTGTGTCCTACATCTGTCCTCTGAAATCTGGTAATTTTGAACCTTCTCCCGGCTCAAACTTCATTTTTTTCATGATCCTAGCCACCCTAGGATCCACCCACTCCTCAAAAGTAGCTGACACCTGAAACCTCGTGAAAGGTTGTATCTCCAAGGCAGCTACGGCATTATCTACCTCAGCCCGGATAGTAACAACTTCTCCCTCATACGGGAACTTGATCATCTGATGTAAAGTGGAAGGCACGCCCCCAAGTTTGTGAAACCAAGGCCTTCCCAACAACAAGGCAAAAGTGGCTGGGATGTCCAGCACTGTAAACTCAACTTCATCTTCAATAGGGCCTACCTTGACCATAGCCATAAAAGTACCCTCGACTCCCCTTTTACTGTCATCATAAGCCTTAATAGTCATGCTGGAGGGGTCCAAGTCTGTTGCTTTCATACACAATCTCGCCAGAATTTTCAGCGGGCACACATTGATGGACGTGTTGGATAATATGACCCATAGCGTCACTATTTGCACAGATCATTGTGTTGTTGTAGCAAATTAACTATGTAATAAGGAAATTGCACTCTCATCATTTGTGATTAGATCACCATAAATATATAAATGAAGAGAGGTCCCTATGATTAGTTCCTGGATTGAGATGATATGAGACAGTATCAGTCCACGAAGGATTAATCATTAAATATCCCTAGCCGTAGTATTATCGAGACTGGACATCGATAATGCGGAATAGGCTAGTATTGCACTTGTGTGCGTTGTGAGGGCACAACGACATAGTTCTCATATATATAAGTATTGGATACTTATGCAAGTGCGATAGGAGGTCGTGTTTCACCCGATGGTACGGGAAACAGCTTCGCTCTGGATAGACCCCTCGGAATCCCATTGGTATTATGACTATGTGTCTATGGGAGGCCGAAATCAAGGTAGGTGTGTATGGTCTTAACCTGAGACTTACATCGCTAATACTTACGATAATCGATAAACTTTGGTCTTGGTGGTAGGGGGCTTTAACCGGTTCTGTGTACACCACTTCTGGGTTTATCAGAGAGTCGTAGAGTATTGGGTGTGATGTCAAGACGGAAGTGTCACTTCAGTCATATTGGAGTTGATGTCACGCAGGATACGGTACTAGTGCTCTTGAGTGTTGCGCAACCAATCGGGATATTGTGACCATGTCATGTATATCCGATTATAGAGACTATGTTACCAGACATCCGATATGTGTTTCGGACGGGGCAGACACTTATCCAGCCCCAGCCCTAGCACGTGATTATCCGATACTGGGCCGATATACACAATACTACGGTATACTACGCTTGATACAGATCTATATATTCCTGTAAGAATATTTCTGGAGAATTGGGTAGGCATGGCGCTTTGCTAGAAGCCAACCTTGTCTTGTTAATCGATATAAACGTAGTACGAGGTACTTATCTGTTCGGACAGTCCGACGATCGTATTTACTGCCAACATATCCGGAGATCTCATGGGTCGCTTCCTGAAGATTCACCGATGACGTATGACTCGCACTTTGATTAATCTGGGATTAATTAAAGAGAGAGATAGAATTAATCTGGGATTAATTCGATGAGAGAGAAAATTAATCTGGGATTAATTGCAGAGATATTTTATCTGGGATAAAATATTAATTAAAGAGAGAGAACGATTAATTTGGAATTAATCGGTAAAATAATATATTTGATATATTAATCGAAATTGGATTTTGACGCGGAATTAAAATTAGATTTTAATTCGGGCGAACGAGTTAATTTAGAATTAATTCATTAGCGACGTGAATAGTGATTTCGCTAGGCGTAATCATTTAATTACGACGCGACGGAAAATTCGTTAATTTGGAATTAGCGAACCCGAGCCCGAGAGTGATTGCGAGCGCATTCGTATTTCGAATTCGAGCGCGGCACGCAAGTCGCATCAAGCGTCAAATCACTAGTCGCGTCAATTGTCAAATCACTTGTCACTTTGAGTGATGTGATATGACATGTTGTCACTTTATTAAAGTGACATGATGTGAATATAGAAAGGTGATTGTTTGAAAGTTGATAGGACTTGTGTATATATATTTTTTATTCATTTACTTGGTAAATGGAATAAAATATATGTATATAAAAATCATTCTCTCTCTCTCTTGGACCATGTGTAGTACACGGTTTTTTTGGCAAATATTTTGGTCATTCACGTGACCCTCTCTCTTTGTTTTTTGGTATTCACGTTTTTCACAAAAATGGAGCCAAAACCTCTTCTCTCTTCTCACGGTCTCCTTGGCCGATTATCTTCTTCATTTTTTCTGGTTTTTCACACAAAATGGAGAAGCAAAGATCTTGTTGCAAGATCTATGTGCTAGCACACTCTAGGAGGCATACATAGGTGATAGGGAAGTGTCTTCATGAGCTTGGAAAGCTTGAAGCTTTGAGCTTCAATGGTGCTCAACAATGGCCGAACATGGTGGAGTCCAAACCAGTCCTCACTCGCGCAGCCCACTGCAAGAAAAGCTACTGCCGTGACTTGGAGGGAGCCAAAAACGCATCTTGTTCTTCATCCATCAAAACCGAAATTCAATGTGAGTATATTCCGCACCTCCTTTGATGTGTTCATATGCGGTTTTTTTATGCATGTTTGTGATCCTTGGGACTTTGATTTAACTCCAACAGGACGAACCGTCATCCACCATCACACATGAAGTTCTCTTGCCCCTCACCTCAGCCCTGATAAATAGAGGCCTATTATGATTTCTCCCCTCCGCCGGGAGTTCATCCTCAGAAAAAGATATCTGCAAAGCTTCTTTCTGAACCGACCCAACAAACATTGCATGGTTGGCATCTTCCAGTACCACAATCTTGCTCAAGGCCTCGACCATGGCCTGTCTATGCTCCCGAGATGCACATAACAGTTCCCAGATACTCACTTGTGCTCTAGTCTTCCTCAATTGCCTCAGCACTATATCCCCCTCAGTATTTTCTGCAGTCTCAACCACTTCTCTACCATCTGTCAAAACTTCCTTACCCTTCTCTGCCATATCATTGTAAAAACGACTACTGCGCGTCATTTCCCTTACTTATTCCTCATCACTGCTAGAGAAATCAAGCCAAAAAATTTCCCCTGCTCAGTCTCATCTTCACTAGTATTATCCCAGATTCCCAGGCAAAAGGCTTGAGGGTGAAAGGATTTTAGGACAAGGTCTTCTGGGAGGCCAGAATTGATCATATAGGCTGGTGGTGGTACGGCACGGTAGTTGGGTAAGGAGTTTCTGTGTGTGGTAGGCTGTTCTGTTTCTGGGTCAGGTATTTTCTTGGAGTCTATCAGGTCTTAGATTTCATGGGGGAGTCGGGTGCAATTGTCGGTGTTATGGCCCTTTTGTTGGTGAAAGTGACAGTAAAGGCTTAGGTTATAATATGATGGTGGGGGATTGGGTAATGGTTTGGCTTCTAGGGGTGACAGAAGTCCTTGTCTCTTCAACTTCTCCAATACTTTGGACAAGGGCCTACCCAAGTTGGAGAATCTCCGGTTCCGGATAGCGGCAATCTCAGCAGAAACGGGCTTTGTTCCGATGTCCCCCCAATGGGCCTCCTGTTCAGACCATAGAATTTTCTATTTTCGGCCTCTTCTTCCTCAATATCCATGACAGTTTCCCTCAACTGCCGAAAATCAATAATCATGGAGGTCATCCTCCTTAGCTTCCCATAGATGGAGGGCTTGGTGCCATTGATGATTATTTTAATCCAGTCCTTCTCCGAGGGCCTAGTTTGCATTTTCAACAACTGACCCCTCCATCAGTCCACGTACTCCTTAAAACTCTCCTCCGATTTCTGTTTAACATTCTCCAGATCGCGGAGTGACAGATTGATCTCTAGGTCAGTGACATACTGCTTCAGGAAAGCATCAGCCAACTCCCTCCAATCTTCCTTCACTTTCTTCTCCAAACTGTGGTACCACACTACAGGAGCTCCCTCGAGCGACATTCCAAACATTTTCTGCACTTGGCGCTGAGATAAGCTAACTGAACTCATGACTGATACAAACTGTCGGAGATGCAACCTTGGACTGTGCATATCAGGCATCTTGAACTGTGCCGGCAACTGTGCCGGCAACTGTTCCTTGAAAGTTAGCCATATCAGGCATCTTGAACTGTGCCGGCAACTGTTCCTTGAAAGTCAATGTGTCATAATCCAGCAAATCCTCATTCTTACCCCTCATCTTGCGGGTAACTGACTCAACCTGATCCCGGAGCTTCTGTAACTCTGCCTGAGACCCAGATACTCTGTCTGCTGCATACTCTGCCATATCATCATCAAAAGTGGGGATATCATCCCCCAATCTGTTCGGAGGTTCCTCTTTCCTCACATTCTCAGAATTTCCCCCAACACGGGGCACAGCCATACCAGCCACAGCAGTAGTCAAGGTTTGCAACTGTTCAGTAATCTTGGCGAGACCGTTCTCTAACTGATCCATACGGGATACCTCATTACCGGATTCACTCATGATTGTTACTGTTCTTTTAATGAGCCTTGTTCCTTCTCTAACCCAAACGGTATCTATGATGTCTTTTTGAGACATATAAGGTGTTAACATGACATATGTATGTATGAGGTGATGGGATGCATATAACATATATAACATACTAAATCAACTAAAATTTTCAAACAAATCGGCCCGTTATCATTTTAGAAGCTTTTGGGCTAACTGTCAGAGGAGTGAACTCGTCCCAGTTTAAATGGCCCAACAAGTTCACCTCTCATGGAAAGGAGCCCAACTAAATCCAAATAGTAATGTTCCGAACACAAGCACAAAGTGGCCCATCAATCACTTAGAAGCCTTTGTCCCAATCGTCATAAAATACGTTCTTGTCCCAGTTTAAATGGCCCAACAAGCCCATATCCCATGACAAATGGTCCAAATGGATCCAAACGACGATGTTCCTGTTGGAAATAATTACCAAGCCCCAAGATCAACAAGAACAAGCAAAATATATAAATATATGAATGAATTAATTGAAGTATGGCGGAATCATACTAATAATACTTGAAAATGGATGCTAAGATGATGCGAAATTCCTCCCTTGTGCAGTGAAGCTCTCGGCCAAGAAGAAAAGAGGGACTCCAAGTCGAGTTTGATCCTTCCAAGCTCAAGGATTAGTTTCCCATATCACCTATGTATGATCCCTTGAAGGTGCTAGCCTTTGTTGTGATTTTGAATGCACAACTTCTTCAAATCTTGCCACAAAAATTGAAGAAATGGAGAGCCCAAAACTGCATGTAGTTTCGGCAATGTGAGAGAGAAAAGTTTAATGATTTTTGTTACAAAAAATCAATTTATATTTATGCCATAATATTTATTAAATTAATAATAAACTTATGACACAAATCATGCAATGGCTTAGAGTGTCAAACACTCAATTTCCATGCAAAACCATTGAGTGCATTGTACACTATCTCCATGCAATGCATTAGAATTAAATAATGCATAATATGACATGTGTCATGTGGGCCCCACACGTTTCCAAATGAAAGTGGGCCCACGTGCACTCACGTGTTCGGGTTCGATATTTCCGAAATACCGAACTTACGTCGCGACGTTAATTAAATCGAATTTAAATAAATAATTGCGCCTAGCGAAATTATTATTTACGTCGCTAACGAATTAATTCTAAATTAACTCGTTTGCCCGAATTAAAATCTAATTTTAATTTCGCGTCGAAATCGAATTTCGATTATTATATCGAATATAATAATTTTACGATTAATTCCAAATTAATCGTTCTCTCTCTATGTATAGCACTTTATCCAAGATAAAGTCTCTCCTTAATTAATCCAAGATTAATCGAGTTTGAATCATACGTCATTGGTGAATCTTCGGGAAGCGACCCAAGAGATCTCTGGATATGTTGGCAGTAAATACGGCCGTCAGATTATCTGAATACGTACGTACCAAGTACTACGTTTTTACCGATTTACAAGACAAGGTTAGCCTCTAGCAAAACGCCATGCCTACCCAATTCTCCAGAAATATTCTTATTGGAATATAAGATCTATAACAGGCGTAGTATACCGTAGTATAGTGTATATCGAACCAGTATCGGATGATCACATGTAAGGCCTGGGGCTGGAGATGTGTCTGCCCCGTACGATACATATTCGGACATCAAGCAACCAGTCTCTTTGAATCGGATATCCAACCTAGTCATATTATTGTAGAGTTCACAATCAAAGTCCTTGTAGGAGTTATAAATCAAGGTCCCAAGGATCACAAATCATGCATAAAAACCCGATATGAACACATCAAAGGAGGTGCGGATATACTCCTTGAATTTCGGTTTTGATGAATGAAGAACAAGGTGCGTTTAAGCTCCCTCCAAGCTCGGCAATGGCTTTCCTTTCCTTGACAGTGGGCTGTGCGGTTTGGACTGGTTTGGCTTCCTCCTCCATGTTCGGCCATTGAAGACCACCATTGAAGCTCCAAGCTTCAAGCTTTCCAAGCTCATGAAGACACTTCCCTATCACCTATGTATGCCTCAAGGTGTGCTAGCACTTATCATCTTCCATTTTGCTTCTCAATAATTCGGTGAACCAGAAAATTTGAAGAAGAAATCGGCTTGAAGCCGTGAGATGAGGGAGAGAAAAGAGAGGGAAGAGAGAACCGTACATGTTTGCATGTAAGAGAGAGAGGACCGAATGTATATGTAAAAGGAAAAGAAAAGCAATAATAGTTTATTCATTTATTTCCAAAAATAAATAAAACATATATATATATTCCAAACCTTTCATATTCCATCACTTTTACTTTTAACTTTAAGTCATATCACATCACTTTTCACATCACATCTATTCACTTTAATAAAGTGACATATTGTCAAGTCACATCACTCAAAGTGACAATTGATTTGACGATTGACGCGACTAGCGATTTGACGCTTGATGTGACTTGCGTGCCGCGCTCGAATTCGAAAGCGAATGCGCTCGCAATCACTCTCGGGCTCGGGTTCGCTAATTCCAAATTAACGAATTTTCCGTCGCGTCGTAATTAAGTGATTACGCCTAGCGAATTCACTATTCACGTCGCTAACGAATTAATTCTAAATTAATTCGTTCGCCCCGAATTAAAATCTAATTTTTAATTTCGCGTCGAAATCCAATTTCTAATAATATATCAATATATTATTTTATCGATTAATTCCAAATTAATCGTTCTCTCTCTTTAATTAATATTTTATCCCAGATAAAATATCTCCGCAAATAATCCCAGATTAATTTTCTCTCTCATCGAATTAATCCCAGATTATTCTATCTCTCTCTCTCTCTCTTCTAATTATCCCAGATTAATCAAAGTGCGAGTCATACATCATCGGTGAATCTTCAGGAAGCGACCCATGAGATCTCCGGATATGTTGGCAGTAAATACGATCGTCGGACTGTCCGAACACGTAAGTACCTCGTACTACGTTATATCGATTTACAAGACAAGGTTGGCTTCTAGCAAGCGCCATGCCTACCCAATTCTCCAGAAATATTCTTACAGGAATATATAGATCTGTATCAAGCGTAGTATACCGTAGTATTGTGTATATCGGCCCAGTATCGGATAATCACGTGCTAGGGCTGGGGGTGGATAAGTGTCTCCCCCGTCCGAAGCACATATCGGATGTCTGGTAACATAGTCTCTATAATCGGATATACATGACCTGGTCACAATCCCGATTGGTTGCGCAACACTCAGAGCACTAGTACCGTATCCTGCGTGACATCATCTCCAATATGACTGAAGTGATACTTCCGTCTTGACATCACACCCAATACACTACGACTCTCTGATAAACCCAGAAGTGGTGTACACAGAACCCGTTTAAAGTCCCCTACCACCAAGACCAAAGTCTATATCGATTATCGTAAGTATTAGCGATGTAAGTCTCAGGTTAAGACCATACACACCTACCTTGATTTCGGCCTCCCATAGACACATAGTCATAATACCAATGGGATTCGAGGGGTCTATCCAGAGCGAAGCTGTTTCCCGTACCATCGGTGAAACACGACCTCCTATCGCACTTGCATAAGTATCCATACTTATATATATGAGAACTATGCCGTTGTGCCCTCACAAACGCGCACAAGTGCAATACTAGCCTATTCCGCATTATCGATGTCCAGTCTCGATAATACTACGGCTAGGGATATTTAATGATTAAAACCTTCGGGGACTGATACTGTCTCATATCATTCTCAGTCCAGGTACTAATCATAGGGACCTCTCTTCATTTATATATCTATGGTGATCTAATCACAAATGATGAGAGTGCAATTTCCTTTCCTTGTCACATAGTAATTTGCTACAACAACACAATGATCTGTGCAAATAGTGACGCTATGGGTCATTTTGTCCAACAATCTCCCACTTGGCACATAGCCAGTCACTCAAGTGTCCCACACCTGAACTATGTACGGTTCGCTCAAATTGCTGAGGAAAGGTTTTCGTCAGCGGATTTGCTTAATTATCGTCTGACGCGATTTACACGATCATCACATCGCCACGATGTATGATCCGAACGAATCGATGATATAGAAGTATATATCTGGATCGTCGATGAGACCTTAATTCTTTAGCCTGTGCTGAGGCCTAGCTCAGCTGCTAACAGAACTATATCTAATCTAATTAGATTTATTATCGATCCAAATGGCTTCTATACTGCCTTAGCTGCAGCAATAATCCGCATTTGTTGTTAATTCGGCAACAGTTATCTTGCTCGGAAGATTTCCAGCTCACTGTCCCAGTGTTCAAACTTTATAGTACCGCAGTATTTAATTGTTCGGAAACTTGCAGTAGTGATCCCAGTCACTTCAAGTTCTCCTTCTCCATAGTTTAAGACAACATCTTTAGTTCTCTAAGATACTAACAGATGTCCTTAAGTTCAATCCAGTGACTATCACTTGGATTGACCTGATTGTGACTCCATATGCTCGAAGCGTATGAGACACCAATACAAGTACATTTTAAATGTACAATTTCTCAGAGAGTGTTACCAACTCCAAATCTAGCCCAGTAGATCTTTATTCCTTGAATAAAGGTTGTTACTCCCCAGAATTCTACGGAGAATTTCTATGAAAGCCAAGCTTTCACCGATTGTTTTTAGGGAATTTCATTGTCAAGTAGTGACATATTATTATTATTTTACATGACATTCATGTCAGTGCACTCCCACTAACCTCCTTATATACACAAGAATTATTTCGTTTTGAGTCAAATCATAAACCATTATGATTATTTCAAACGTAGTTCCAAGAACCTTATGCTTGCTTCAATCCAAACATGGATCGAATAACCGCAAACCTTGTTTGTCGGTTATACAAAATCGTCAGGATGTTGCAAGCATCCTCCAAAAGGTTTCCTTTTCAGGAAAGCGATTTTGATCTGCAACTGACATTTCATAAATGAAATATGCAGTTATCAACAAGCATCTTCAAAATGGATTTACCATGGCAACAGGTAAAAGGTTGAACCGTTATTAACACAATGTTGATAACGATACCTTTCCGTCAAAAGCCCAGCTTTGTACGTTGGTATGTTGCCTTCCATGTATGTCTTCCTTGAAGACGTTTATAGTACCAATAGGCACAATGCTTTGTGGTACAACAACTAGTATCCATAATAGTCGTTATACATGGAATCCATTTCGGACTCATGGCACTTTGCCATAACAGGGAGTCGATACCTCGTATCACTTCCTCAAAACGTAGTCGGTGGATATACCTTCATAAGATTGACATCTTAATGAGGTTAGATCAGAAACCCATACCCTAGGTTGTTTTCTGACTCTATCCGATCTACCCGATTTCTTGTGTATTTGAAGATTAATGGTACAGATTCATCATAGATGAATTGTTTGTGTTCCATTAAGGACTTCGTGCTTTGAATAGTATTACTCCGATTTTCATCGAGTATCACTATCCTCCCACTGACCACTGCATATCGGTATTCCTCTCAGGAAAACCGCATGGTGAGCAACAATCACATTGTTCTCATGTGGGATTTAAAAGTACTATACTTATGGTTTCCCTTAGGATAACCTATATTGGCACTAATCCAATTTGGGTTCTTAGTTTGGTATCATCCAAACTTTATGCCTGGCATACCCAAATTATCAGGAATGAGAAACCTCGTTTCTTTCCTGTTCATATCCTATATGATATCTGTCAAACAGATTTACATGGAACCTTATTCTAAATAAGTTTTGCACTGTTATTACATATCCTGTTGAAGGAAACAGTAGCTCAGAGCGACTCGCGAAAACCTAATCATGTCCAACAAAACTTGGTTTTTAGTTCTGACACATCCCGTCCGTCAATTGACGTGTCTCGGGAGGAGTCCATATGAAAGAATACCGTACTCTTTCATGTACGTATGAAACTTACTGCTTAAGTATTTACCAATACGGTCTTACCGTAGCGGCATAATACTACAGCCGATCTGTTTGTATACTTCGTGTCGAAACTCAAAGTTTCGTATTTGTGTTCTTCAAAAGAAACACATAACCATAACGTGATGCCACATCCGTTAAGGTCACGAAATATTCATGTACACATCTACTAGCCCAGCTAGATATGGGCCCACTAACTTCACCATGAATAGGGTTAACAGATCGGTGGCACTTCACTATTACCAGTAAATAGTATTAAGTACTTTACCCTAATAAACTAGATTCGCAGACCTTATTTGAATAGTCAAATCAGTCCTAGTATCCACTCTTCAAAAGTGTGGATATACGAGTCTAATTAAATTGTGTCCTAGACAACAATGCCACAAATAAGTCTCAATTGATCAATCAATTTGAGCTATTTATTTGTCAATTATGCTTTTCAATATTTCACGAACCTTTGGCCAAGCCTGGGTTTCGGAATATCGAAACGATATGCACACCTTGTGCTACATGCCCAATTGCAAACTTTGACTTTCTCTCCACTAGAATAGTCAATTAATTCTCCAAGAATTATAAATTGCAATTTTAATACTTCTTAAATCCAAAATTAGATTTATGACAAGTATATTAAATTAAGCATTAAAGTCATCATCACATGAATCTTCCAAAGATTTTATGCTCTACTTATATTGCTTAATTTTGGGCTTAAGGTATAATAAGTTATTTTATCAAATAAAGTAACCTATTATTTATTCCCCATTTGAAAATTAAATCATTTAAAATATTTTAATCCTAGATTATATTTTAAATATTCAACTTTTCAATTTTATCTTGATTACAATAGTCCAACTATTTAATCAACGATTAGTGGTACTTTATATATTATAATGATTATAATAGTCCAACTATATAATCAAATATAATCCAAATTAATTAACCTCAATTACATTGATTACTATAATCCAATTATAAAATCAACTGTAAACTGAAATTAATTAATTCAAATATATTGATTAATATAATCCAATTATATATAATCAAGTATAATACAGTCCAACTGTTTATAAAACAACAATTTAAATATTAGTCTAACTAATATTTAATCTAATGACGAAATAAAATAAAATGAGCGTGTTTAGCGAGTATTCGAACGAATGTTGCAAATTCAATACTTGCCTCCCACTATTTTTCGTCGAGCCTCTAACCCTCTGTGGAGTACTCGGGAAACCGTGTTTCCTAGTGGGCTAGGATCCTATTAAATAACACACAACCTGACTTTGGCCAATAAAAAGCTGTATGCTATTTAACTAGGTAGATCTCACAGATCAATTGGATCTCATCCAATTCCTAGATCCGGTTAGGTGGACATCCAAGTCCGAAACATATGTATAATGTCAATGTATCCATTACATTTTCCTAACCTATCCTCTGAATCATCTAGGCCTTGGCTTTGGCCAAAAACAAACCTAATGATTCCAGTTAAGCGGACCCATTGACGAGGAAAGTTTTGTAATCAATGTCATTGGACAAAAAGTTATCTGACTTTGGCCAATAAAAATCACGATTTGGACAAGACACCGATATGCAACAAAACTCTCATGATTCAAGTACATCCTTGATTGACAAGGGTCTTGACTTTGGTCAATAAAAACCAATGCCAACTTCGGATCTTGAACAAGAATCATTCAATGGAAGGATATTTTGCTTAATATAAAACGAGGGTTTTTCGCGTGCAAATTGGCTACCAATTTAATTATCTTTGTTAAGGTCTCATCATCATACACCCTTAAACATGCATTCTAAATACATAATAAAGCGTATATGAAAATAAAATAATAATGATATGCGGATGGATATTTTACATTGATCCTAGATCAAATCTCTCACTTTCTCTCTCAAGCTAGCACTTGTATTACTTCTACCCGTTACACTACACTTCTAAAGAAACCTCTTTTACATGGAGGGGAATAGGTGAGAAGAGAATACAAAGAAATAGGAGATAAGGCTGGACTCGCAGGTCCAATTAATAAATCAAATTTATTACAATTTCCAAAATCGCCCCACCCGGCTAATATCCATCCGATATACATTATTCAAACATCACAACCATGTATTCATACAAGCATGTTATCAATCAATCTAATCAATTAATTAATCTTGATATTAGTGATCATCCAATGTTCAAACAAAGATTTGATTTTGTTCGAGTCAAACTCGTATTGCAAACACGTACTCAAAGTACAATTTCTACGAATTAAATTAAATTACATAATTAAATCCAATTTAATACGTATTTAATTCTAATTCATTATTTAATTCCAAATTAAATTATTACACCTTTATTAACGAACCTTTACGACTTAAATTCCAAATTTAATCGCAACGGGTCTCAAAGCCCGATTAACATCTAATGTTTTATTTAATTAAAGTCCAATGGGCTTTTAATTAATTTCTATAGGCGTGGACTTTTGGTCAACTCGGGTCAAACCGAACAACCAAATCCAATCCGGGAGTTACCCCATAAGCCTTTAAATTAATTTTGGCCCATTAGGCCCAATTAAATAATAAGGTCCATTAAATCATAATTGGACCTTTTGGATTCGGTTTTGGGCCTAATTGGATCCAACCAATTTTGCCTAAACCCAACTTTGTTACAACAAAGCCCAAAAGCCCAATTACAACCTAACAAGCCCAATTTCCAAAATCAAGCCCAAATTAATTAACTTATAAAATTCCAAATTTCACAATTAATTAACCTAAGTGTAATACACAATCAATTACCCAATTAACATTTCTAAAATATCAATTAGCCTAATTAATCATGCACTTTAACAACCAAATAGTGTCCAACACAATTCAATTAAAATCAAACCCAATTAACATGCTATCAAGTCTCGGCAATTAGGGGTTTTTCAATTCGATTCGGTTTCAATCCAATTGAGTCCACAATCTTAATTTCCCAAATCAATACAATTCATCCAATGAATTAAAACAAAAAAAATCACAATAATTTCATGTTCCTAAAGATTCGGCCAAGCCACTTTAAAAGGGAAAAATGTTCCAAATCAAATTCAATCCAATTGAACTTCAAAACAACATTAACCAATTGTTTTAAGTCATCCAATGATCAAACAAAACAAAATTACCAAGACATTAGGTTCTTCCAATTTTCGGCCAAGCCTCCAATTTGGGGAAATTTGAATCCAATCCAATTTCATGAAATTGACACACACAATCTCAATTAAACATGTTCTAAGCATACTTAAACATCCAATTCAATTAAAACATGCTTAAACACATTTTACCCATTTCAAGTTTCATGTTCAACCTAAAGAATTGGGGAAAATTGATCTAATCCAATTTTCTTGAAATTGATCATGCACAACTTCAATTCAACCTCATTCAAGCATAATGCATCAAACAATTCAACCAAATCATGCCTAAATCGAGTTTACCCAAATTAAAGTTTTGACCAAAATAAGCAAATTGGGGAAAATCAATCCAATCAATTTTTTATCAAATTGATTACATACAACTCAAATTCAATCATATATAATCATTCTCAAACAATCAATTAGACAGAATCAAGCTAAAATCAAAAAGCCCCAATTTGCTCAAGAACCCTAATTCGGTTTTCATGCAACAAAAGCTCTAGATACCATTGTTGAGTTTAATCAAGTCCCAAGGATCACAAATCATGCATAAAAACCGCATATGAACACATCAAAGGAGGTGCGGAATATACTCACATTGAATTTCGGTTTTGATGAATGAAGAACAAGGTGCGATTTTAAGCTCCCTCCAAGCTCGGCAATGGCTTTCCTTGACAGTGGGCTGTGCGGTTTGGACGGTTTGGCTTCCTCCATGTTCGGCCATTGAAGACCACCATTGAAGCTCCAAGCTTCAAGCTTCCAAGCTCATGAAGACACTTCCCTATCACCTATGTATGCTCAAGGTGTGCTAGCACTTATCATCTTCCATTTTGCTTCTCAATAATTCGGTGAACCAGAAAAATTGAAGAAGAAATCGGCTTGAAGCCGTGAGATGAAGGAGAGAAAAGAGAGGGAAGAGAGAAACCGTACATGTTTTGCATGTAAGAGAGAGAGACCGAATGTATATGTAAAAAGGAAAAGAAAGCAATATATATTTATTCATTTATTTTCCAAAATAAATAAAACATATTTATATTCCAACCTTTTCATATCCATCACTTTTCTTTTAACTTTAAGTCATATCACATCACTTTCACATCACA
The DNA here is from genome assembly GCA_019454045.1 of Zanthoxylum bungeanum. Classification (NCBI taxonomy): domain Eukaryota; kingdom Viridiplantae; phylum Streptophyta; class Magnoliopsida; order Sapindales; family Rutaceae; genus Zanthoxylum; species Zanthoxylum bungeanum. The sequence continues at coordinate 20,272 of SKCR01047200.1, forward strand.
TCTATTCACTTTAATAAAGTGACATATTGTCAAGTCACATCACTCAAAGTGACAATTGATTTGACGATTGACGCGACTAGCGATTTGACGCTTGATGTGACTCGCGTGCCGCGCTCGAATTCGAAATGCGAATGCGCTCGCAATCACTCTCGGGCTCGGGTTCGCTAATTCCAAATTAACGAATTTTCCGTCGCGTCGTAATTAAGTGATTACGCCTAGCGAATTCACTATTCACGTCGCTAACGAATTAATTCTAAATTAATTCGTTCGCCCGAATTAAAATCTAATTTTAATTCCGCGTCGAAATCCAATTTCTAATAATATATCGAATATATTATTTTATCGATTAATTCCAAATTAATCGTTCTCTCTCTTTAATTAATATTTTATCCCAGATAAAATATCTCCGCAATAATCCCAGATTAATTTTCTCTCTCATCGAATTAATCCCAGATTAATTCTATCTCTCTCTCTCTAATTAATCCCAGATTAATCAAAGTGCGAGTCATACATCATCGGTGAATCTTCAGGAAGCGACCCATGAGATCTCCGGATATGTTGGCAGTAAATACGATCGTCGGACTGTCCGAACACGTAAGTACCTCGTACTACGTTTATATCGATTTACAAGACAAGGTTGGCTTCTAGCAAAGCGCCATGCCTACCCAATTCTCCAGAAATATTCTTACAGGAATATATAGATCTGTATCAAGCGTAGTATACCGTAGTATTGTGTATATCGGCCCAGTATCGGATAATCACGTGCTAGGGCTGGGGCTGGATAAGTGTCTGCCCCGTCCGAAGCACATATCGGATGTCTGGTAACATAGTCTCTATAATCGGATATACATGACCTGGTCACAATATCCCGATTGGTTGCGCAACACTCAAGAGCACTAGTACCGTATCCTGCGTGACATCAACTCCAATATGACTGAAGTGATACTTCCGTCTTGACATCACACCCAATACACTACGACTCTCTGATAAACCCAGAATGGTGTACACAGAACCCGTTTAAAGTCCCCTACCACCAAGACCAAAGTCTATCGATTATCGTAAGTATTAGCGATGTAAGTCTCAGGTTAAGACCATACACACCTACCTTGATTTCGGCCTCCCATAGACACATAGTCATAATACCAATGGGATTCCGAGGGTCTATCCAGAGCGAAGCTGTTTCCCGTACCATCGGTGAAACACGACCTCCTATCGCACTTGCATAAGTATCCAATACTTATATATATGAGAACTATGCCGTTGTGCCCTCACAAACGCGCACAAGTGCAATACTAGCCTATTCCGCATTATCGATGTCCAGTCTCGATAATACTACGGCTAGGGATATTTAATGATTAAACCTTCGGGGACTGATACTGTCTCATATCATTCTCAGTCCAGGTACTAATCATAGGGACCTCTCTTCATTTATATATCTATGGTGATCTAATCACAAATGATGAGAGTGCAATTTCCTTGTCACATAGTTAATTTGCTACAACAACACAATGATCTGTGCAAATAGTGACGTTATGGGTCATTTTGTCCAACAATTATCCCGATGGTTGCAACCATTATAAGTAATAGTTCGTATCCCTCGCGATCATCATCTCCATATGTCTGAAGTGATACTACTTCCATCTTGACATCACACCCAATACACTACGATTCTCGATAAATCCAGAAGAGGTGTACCAGAACCGTAAAGCCTGGACCACCAAACTAAAGTTTACCGATTGTCGTAAGTCTAGCGATGCAAGTCTCAGGTTAAGATCATATGCACCTACCCTGAAGCGGACTCCCATAGACACCAGACATACTACCAATGGGATTCCGCCGCGGGGTCTATCCAGAGCGAAGCTGTTTTCCCTGTACCATGGTAAAACACAACCTCCTACCGCACTTGTATAAGTATCTATACTTAAATATATGAGAACTATGCCGTTGTGCCCTCACAACATGCACAAGTGCAGTACTAGTCTATTCCGCATTATCGATGTCCAATCTCGATAATACTACGACTAGGGATTTTTAATGATTAAACCTTTATGGATTGATACCGTCTCATATCATCATAATCCGGAACTAATCATAGGGACTCTTACCATTTTTATATATCAAAGTAATATTACAAAACGGTAAAAGGCATTTCATTACTACATAGTTAATTTTGTACAATAATACAATATCATTTACAAAATAGTGACGCTATGGGTCATAACTGTCTAACAATCTCCCACTTGGCCTATAGCCAGTCACTCAAGCATCTAATACCTGAACTATGTATGTGTCGCTCAAACTTTTCCCGAGGAATTATTTTCGTCAGCGGATCTGCAATGTTGTCCTCTGATGCGATCTTTTCGATCTTCACATCGCCACGATGTATGATCTCTCGAATCAGATGGAATCGTCGAAGAACATGTTTGGATCGTTGATGAGACCTTGGTTCCTTAGCCTGCGCTATGGCCCCGCTATTGTCACAATACAATAAAACGGGCTCAGCTGCTAATGGAACTACTCCCAATCCAACTAGGAATTTTCGTATCCAAACCGCTTCCTTTGCTGCTTCAGCTGCTGCAATGTACTCCGCTTCAGTTGTTGAATCGGCAACAGTATCTTGCTTGGAAGATTTCCAGCTCACTGCTCCATTATTCAAGAAAAATATGTACCCGGTTTGCGACTTGAAGTCGTCTCTGTCGGTTTGGAAACTTGCATCGGTATACCCAGATACCTCAAGTTCTCCATCTCCATAGATTAAGAAAACATCCTTAGTTCTCTTGAGATACCTAAGGATACTCTTAACCGCCATCCAGTGATCCTTTCCTGGATCGGCCTGATATCGACTACACATGCTCAAAGCATAGGACACATCAGGTCGTGTACATATCATGGCATACATGATCGATCCAACTGCCGAGGCGAACGGAGTCCGACTCATGTTGTCTCTCTCATCTTGTGTTTAGGACACATGTCCCTAGATAGATAGACGCCATGTGATGTTGGCAACAGTCCCCTCTTGGACTGATCCATGTTGAATCTCTTCAACACTTTATCAATATATGTACTCTGGGAGAGTCCAAGTAGCCTTCTAGATCTATCCCGGTAGATCTTTATTCCTAGAATAAAAGCTGCTTCTCCCAGATCTTTCATGGAGAATTTCAATGAAAGCCAAGCTTTCACCGACGTTAACATGGGAATGTCATTGCCTATAAGCAATACATCGTCGACATAAAGGACAATAAAAGTCAGTGCACTCCCACTAACCTTCTTATATACACAAGGATCATCTACGTTTTGATGAAATCATATTCTTTTATGACCTCATCAAAACGTTGGTTCCATGACCTCGATGCTTGCTTCAGTCCATAAATGGACCGATTTAACTTACAAACCTTGTTTGCAAGTCTTGGTGCGATAAAACCGTCAGGTTGTTGCATATAAACATCCTCCAACAGGTTTCCGTTAAGGAAAGCGGTTTTAACGTCCATCTGCCATATTTCGTAATCGTAATATGCAGCTATCGCAAGCATTATCCGAATGGATTTAATCATGGCAACGGGTGAGAAAGTTTCGTCATAATCAACTCCAAGTTGTTGACGATACCCCTTCGCTACGAGCCTAGCTTTGTACGTTTGAACGTTGCCATCCATGTCTGTCTTCTTCTTGAAGACCCATTTGCATCCAATAGGCTTTACGCCTTCTGGTGCATCAACCAGTGTCCAAACTTGGTTGGTATACATGGAATCCATTTCGGCCTTCATGGCCTCTTGCCATAAAGTGGATTCGATACCTTGTATCGCTTCCTCATACGTAGCCGGTTCAGTATCCTCAATAAGATTAATATCTACATGAGGTGAGATCAGGAATCCATACCTCTCAGGTATTACCCTGACTCTCTCCGACCTACGTAGTCCTTGTGTAATTGAAGATTGTGGTTCAGTCTCATCCTGGATGGACTGTTCATGTTCCGTTCTCGATTCATTGCCAGGAACAGTATCACTACGACTTTCATCGAGTTCTACTTTCCTCCCACTAAACACTGCATTTAGGAATTCCTTCTCAAGGAAAACCGCATGTAGAGCAACAAATACTTTGTTCTCTTGGGGGTAATAGAAGTAATATCCTTTGGTTTCCCTAGGATATCACAACAATAGGCATTTATCTGATTTGGGTTCAAGTTTGGTACCTTCCAAACGTTTGACGTATGCCCAGCAACCCCAAATCTTCAGGAATGAGAAACCTGGTTTCTTTCCTGTCCATATCTCATACGGAGTCTGTTCAACAGACTTTGACGGAACCCTATTCAAAATAAGAATTGCACTTTCTAATGCATGTCCCCAGAAGGATATAGGTAGCTCAGTGCGACTCATCATCGACCTTACCATGTCAAGCAAGGTACGGTTTCTCCGTTCAGACACACACCATTTAATTGTGGTGTTCCAGGAGGAGTCCATTGTGAAAGAATACCATATTCTTTCAAGTAATCTTGAAACTCATTACTTAAGTATTCGCCACCACGGTCCGACCGTAATGTCTTAATACTCTTGCCTGTTTGTTTTCAACTTCGTGTCGAAACTCTTTGAATTTCTCAAAAGTTTCCGACTTGTGCATCATTAGATACACATAACCATAACGCGATGCATCATCCGTAAAGGTTACGAAGTATCGATATCCACCTCTAGCCTGGCTAGACATGGGCCCACAAACGTCACTATGAACGAGGGCTAACAGTTCAGTGGCGCGTTCACCTTTACCACTAAAAGGTGATTTAGGCATTTTGCCTAATAAACAAGATTCGCAGACGTCATATGAATTTGGATCAAATCCGTCCAAGTACCCACTCTTCGAAAGTGTGGATATGCGAGTCTTGTTGATGTGTCCCAGACGACAATGCCACAAATAAGTTTCTTCCTTTGGATTACTCATTTTGAGCCTTTTGTTTGTTATTTTACGTTTTGGAGATTTATTTATATTCAAAATATAAAGACCATTATTTGCATCGGCAGTGCAAATTTCTGCATCATCTTTATATAAATAACACCTGGTGTTTTTAAATACAAAAGTGTACCCATACTGGGTTAACAAAGATACAGAAATAATATTCCTAGTTAAACTAGGAACAAAATAACAGTCATTTAGTTTAAGTACATGCCCCGAGGGCAGTTCCAAAACAAAAGTGCCTACGGCCAAAACAGCAACAGAAGTTCCATTTCCAACTCGTAGATCTACCTCCCCCGAAGCCAGTCTCCTGCTATCATGCAGATCCTGCACATCAGTACAAATATGAGAACCACACAGCCAGAATCAAAAATCCAATTTTTATTAAGACTAGAAGTAGTCATATTTATCTCAATAACAAACATACCTGAGGCCGGTGCCTTGCCCGCCTGTATGTCCTCCTTGTGTCCCTTGTTCATGCGGCAGTCACGCTTCCAGTGACCTTTCTTGCCGCATTTCAGGCAAACATCTTGAGACTTGTCCCTTGGCTTCCCAGAAGCCTTTGTTGACTTGGCCTTGCCTTTGTTTCTATGCTTTTCTCTTCTTAACACCCCCAGTTGCCTTGAGCCCAGCTTTCGGCGTTTGAGATGTTGATGCAAAGTGCGCCTCGCGCTTGTTGCCTTTCAGAAGCTCTTTCTCTGACTCCTTGAGAATCGATAATAAACTCTCCAAGAGTATCATCCGAATTCATCAATTTGTAGTTGATGACAATCTGTTTCCAAGTATCGGGTAGTGACTGTAGAAGTACATCTATAGACAGCTCAGCCTCCAAGACTATACCCATATTAGCCAATTCTTCAATATCGGCTATCATTTGAGTCCCATGGACCTCAACAGAACTACCATCAGTCATACGGGAGCGAAAGATTTTCTTCACTAACTCGTACCTCGCCATCCGCTTATTAGTGCGGTGAAGATCTTGCAATCTTGCCATCATATTATAAGGATCCAAGTCCCTATTCTGGCGGCGAAAGTGTTGAGTCATTGAAGCAAGCATGATCGACTGAGCCGTGTCACAATCATCACACTGAGTTTTCCATAACTCCAGCTCAAGTGGCTCAGTGGGCTTAGGCCCGAGAGGTTTTTGTATCGTATACAGTATCCTCTCCGCCCCAAGGACTATCCTTAGGTTCATTTCCCAGTCGGCGAAGTTGGTGCCCTTGAACACATTATCACCCATGATTATGTCACGGACATTTCCTTTGTTTGCCATCTTAACTACGATAATCTAATTATCTAGTTAACGATATGTGGGTACAGTCAAACTGTTACATAAAAAAAATAACATTGTATTAGTCCAACTAATGTGTAAATATTGACGAAATAAGTTGTGTAAGCGCGTAAAGCTAAGTATCTGAACGATAATTGCAAATTCAATACTAGCCTCCCACTATTTTCTGCAAGTCTCTAACCCTCTGTTGAGTACTCGGGAAATTATTTCCTAGTGTGGTAGGATCCCGTTAAATAACACACAACCTTGACTTTGGCCAACAATTGTATGATATTTAACTAGGTAGATCTCGAAGATCAATTGGATCCCATCCAATTCCTAGATCCGGTAGGTGGACATCTAAGTCCGAAACATATACATTATGTCAATGCATCCAATACATTTTCCTAACCATTTCCTCTGAATCAACTAAGCCTTGGCTTTGGCACACAACCTAATGATTCCAGTTAAGCGGGACCCATTGACGAGGAAAGTTTCGTAATCAATGTCGATGGACAAGAAGTGATCTTGACTTTGGCCAACAAATCACAACTTGGACAGGACACCGATGTGGAACAAACTCTCATGATTCAAACACATCCTCAATTGACAAAGGTCTTGACTTTGGCCAACAAACCAATGCCAATTTCGGATCTTGAGAAAGAATCATTCAACGAAGGAAAATCGCTTAATATGTTTGAGGGATTTTTGCGTAATTGGCAACCAATTAATTTATCTTTGTTAGGTCTCATCATCATACCCCTTAAGCATGCTTCTAAAACATCAAAGCGCGTAAAGTAAAAGTAATAATAGCGATATACGGATGGATATGAACAACAACTTGTTCCTAGAACAAATCACTCACTTTCCCTTTCCTCTCCCCGCTAGCACTATTATACTCTTACCCAATTACATAATACAATAAGAGAAACCTCATTTACATTGAGGAATTAGGTGAGAAGAGAATACAAAGAGAACAATAAGAGAAGGCTGGACACGCAGGTCCAATTTATAATTCTAATTTACAATAATTTCTAAATTACCCTTCCCTTCTAATATCCATCCGATATACACTATTCATATCACATCCACATTCATTCATTCAAGGCATGTTATACAACCAATCAAATCCATTAATTAGTCTTTAATTAGGTGACAATACAATGTTCAAACAATTGTTTGCATTTGCGCGAGTCCAACTCAATTTTGAGAATAAATACTTATAGTATGAATTCACGAATTATATCGAACTACTCGTTAAATCCAATTTAAGTCGTATCAATACAATACTAATCCTATTATTTAATTCTAAATTAAATATTTACACTTTTATTGTGCTTTTATAACTTAGATTCCAAATCTAATACAATCGGGTCTCAAAGCCCAACTAACATCTAATGGTCCGTTTATTAAAGAAAGTCCGATGGCTTTCAATTGATTTCTTTAGGCTTGGTTTTGGTCAATGTATGGGTCAAAACCCAATTACCAAGCCCAATAAGGAATCACCCTCATATGCCATAAAATCAATATCAAGCCCATAAGGCCAACAATTAAACATAAAAGCCCATTTATTACATTTGGGCTTAAATGTGTGATTTAGGCCCAATTTGGATCCAATCCAAATGGTCCAAATCTACTTGGCCAACCAAGCCCATTATGTCCAAATATAAATAGTTTTAGGCACCATTCAAAAATATGCCCAAACCAAACTAAACCCAAAATTTAAAATTCCAAATTTATAAATACCACTAATTAAATAATAAGTGTATTTTATCATGATTAATCCTTTAAATCAAAAATATTCCCCCAATTCAATTAATCCATTAATCATATTTTTATCTTAAAATATATGCCAATATTATTTAATCAAAAAATCAAGTCCCTAATCCCCATCAAGCATTCGGCCAAGGTGATTAAAATGGTTCCGATTTCGTTTTCAATTCCAATCGAGTTACAAATCATCATTCCATATTGTTTCAAAGTCATCTTGTCTAAATTAAAAATCATCTAGTCCATATGCTTGCATGTATTCGGCCAAGCCTCATTTGGGTTGAAAATTAATCCAATTTATTTTCCATGAAATTGATGATGTATAATCTAAATAACATACATCTAAGCATATTTAATCAGCAAAATCCATCAAATCATGCTCATACAATTTTCCCCAAATAACATCCTAATTATTTGCATGCTCTTTAAGCTCAATGATACCATTGTTGGAAATAAATTACCAAGCCCCAAGATCCAAGAACAAGCAAAATATATAAATACATGAATGAATTAATTGAAGTATGGCGATCATACTCACAATACTTGAAAATGGATGCTAAGATGATGCGAAATTCCTCCCTTGTGCAGTGAAGCTCTCGGCCAAGAAGAAAAGAGGGACTCCACGCGAGTTTGATCTTCCAAGTCCCGTATATCGATCCGTATCGACGATCACATGTTAGGCCGGGGCTGGAAGTGTGTCTGCCCCGTACGAACATTATCGGACATCAAACAACTAGTCTCTTAAATCGGATAATCCTGACCTAGTCATATTATCCCGATGGTTGCAACCCATATAGAGTACTAGTTCTGTATCCCTCGCGATCATCATCTCCATATGTCTTGAAGTGATACTTCCATCTTGACTCACACACCAATACACTACGATTCTCGATAAATCCAGAAGAGGTGTACACAGAACCCGTTAAAGCCCTGGACCACCAAAACTAAAGTTTACTACGATTGTCGTAAGTACTAGCGATGCAAGTCTCAGGTTAAGATCATATGCACCTACCCTGAAGCGGACTCCCATAGACACGCAGACATACTACCAATGGGATTCCGCGGGTCTATCCAGAGCGAAGCTGTTTTTCGTACCATCGGTAAAAACATAACCTCCTACCGCACTTGCATAAGTATCCTATACTTAAATATATGAGAACTATGTCGTTTGTGCCCTCACAACATGCACAAGTGCAGTACTAGTCTATTCCGCATTATCGATGTCCCAATCTCGATAATACTACGACTATGGATATTTAATGATTAAACCTTTATGGATTGATACCGTCTCATATCATCACAATCCGGAACTAATCATAGGGACTCTTACCATTTTTTATATCAAAGTAAATAAATTACAAAACGGTAAAAGGCACTTTCATTACTACATAGTTAATTTTGTACACAATAATACAATATCATTTACAAAATAGTGACGCTATGGGTCATAACTGTCTAACAGTTCCTAAACACAAGCATAGAATAAAGATAATGCAAACTAAAGTAATAATTCTTCTACATAATGGCCCATTCAACATTTCAGAAGCTTTGGGCCTAATAGGTCATAAGGTACGAACTTGCCCCAGTTTTAAATAGCCAGCAAGTCTACATTTCTGACAATAGTCCAACTGCATCTAAATGAGGATGGTCCACAAGCACATACTCAAGGAAATAATTGTTACTTTAACCATAACAACCCCGGTCTATGGGTGGGTTCACAAGAATGTAGACAAAGCTCTCACCGGCGAAGGATGGCCCACAACAAGGTCTCCCACCCCATCCAGGGTTCGAGCGACCAAGTGAGTGCACCCTTTTTATACACTAAGGTACGTGCCAATGAGCTATGGTGTGTGGACTGCTGTCAATGGATTTCCCATTGTAGATTCCCCAGAGGGAGGGTGGAGCGAGGCTCTCTTAGTACCCTAGCCTCTTAGGCTCTTATCGCTTGGTGACGGAATAAACAACGAGTCCTCCAAATTAGTCCATCACAATAGTGTAGGCATTGCATTTTTTCATACACATTAGCCCAATGAATGAGTCTCGTAGGGAGGCAACTACTTCTTTAGTCATGAAAGTCGCGGAACACGGACGTTGGAAGGGTAAAGTTGGGAAAATATAATTTTTGATGGATTTAATCTCGTTGTTTTCGCTTCGGTTGCTTGTTATACCTCCGTTTCTAAGCTCACCTTAGGCCCAAAACTCCCATAGACCACATCCTAATCAAATCCATCCCAAATCCTAATTAGGAGATGCATTCCTTATTAGAAATCAATTAGGGATTCCTTCCTAATCTAATTAGGAAAGTCTTCTCTCTTTGCCTATAAAAAGAGGCCTTCACCCCCCATTCAAGAACCTAGCACACATATTTCCCAAGCACGTCCCAACACTTTCTCAAGCCTCCTTGCACGTCCAAAACCTCTTGAAGCCTCCATTGCCGAATCATTAAACCTAAGCACCCTCCATTGCCGCACCTCCCTCCATCATCAACACCCTTCACGCCCAAGCCCTAAACTTAACCCTCCATTGCCGAGTTCCAGCCCCCATTCCCAGCCCTAAAAACACCCTCAATAAACCTTATTCACAGCCCTAAAGTCGCACTAACTCCCTCCAAA
>SKCR01047201.1:0-30922 GCA_019454045.1 Zanthoxylum bungeanum
ATTACAACCCCAGATAACTAACACATAACTAGGGTAGTAAAAACTTAAAAATAAAAGACATAAAGCAAAAATGCTGAAAAGCAAAAGACATAAAGTAAAAGCTGAAAAGTAAAATAAAATGCTAAGGTAAAATGATCAACTTTTACTATTTACTATTTAGATATCTCCCTTAATATAATATATAAACTTGTGATAAAATTACCAACCGACCAATCTGGCGGTATCCTTTATTAGTCAGGTTTAAACCAGATTAAAATGAATTACCAACCGACCAATCTGGCGGTATCCTTTTTAAGTCAATATTTTAAATAGTGAATATATTATTTTTAAGGGAGATTAATCTAAATAGTAACAGTAAAAGAATTACCTTTCACCCTAGCTGGGGAAGTTACCTCCTCATGGTAAATAGTAAAAACTGTAAAAAGTAAAAAGAAAAAAAAATAAATTACTATATTTACAAAACGTAATTAAAATTATTTACAAAACTAAAAACTAAAAAAAACTAAAAACTAAAAGAAACTAGAGAGAGAAACTTCTCTTTACATCAAAGAGATGAGAGAGAGTGGTGCCCCTAAAATTGAAATTTGAAGCTTATTTATAGGCGCGGATAGGCATCGGGCGTCGCGACGCCGGAACAGTGACATGTGTCACGCGTTGGTTTGTTGGTTTCAGATTCTTATCCGATGACGTGGCACTGTTCATGATAACTCAATAATTGTGATGACGTCATTGATGACATCATGATGATATGGCGGTGACGTCATGATGATGTAGCGGTGGTGATTGTCGGCAACTTGAGATGATGACACGTGGCATGCGCACGTTAGTAGATCTTATCTAATGGTGACACGTGGCACGGCGTATTTTAGTAAACCAATTTCTCAGATTTTGACACGTGTTCAGGCGCACGTTAGCAAAGAGTCGGCGCACGTTAGGTGTCGCGACGCCAAGGGTTGGGCGTTGCGACGCGCCTAAAATTACGATTTTGCCTTTTTTTTGCCAATTTTCACTATTTTGCTCCAAATTACTTCCAATGTTTTCCCAACTTTATTTATCTACAAAATACACAAAACACATCAAAACATTAACAAAACTCAAGAAACTATACAAAATATTTGGTTAAATGAGTGGGAAATAGTTATATAAATATCACTCATCACTACCCATATAATTAACAAATATATATTATGTACAAATCAAATTAATTATGAACTTTTATATTTAGTGATTTTGTTTGGGTGTGGTTGTATTTAGGTAAGAAAATCGATTTAATTAGGAACTTGTAGTATGAGTGTGTTGATGATTATTTTGAAGTATATATTATAATTTGATATGTTTATATCTGTAACAGGGTGAATTGGAAATTTTCTTCCATTTTAGTTATAACATAACAGAAATGAATTCAAATAGATGGTGAATGTATGCGAGGCTTAATAATGATGACACACTTAACATGAACTTTATGAACGAGATACTAGAATTTGTTAAATATACTAGTGGTTGGTAGGCATATATGCAATGCAGTAAGATAAGGTGTCCTTGCAAAGTGTGTCATCTTCGGAAGTTTAGAGAAATTGAGGAAGTTAAGTTACATCTGGTGAAAAAAGGATTTGTTTCAGATTATTATGAATGGGATTGGAATGAAGAAACTCTTACATGTAGTGCGGCCGAGCAGTTCACATACAACATGTCAATGGTGATGGAAACAGAAGCCATAAATCCATATCACCAAATGGTTTATGATGTTGCTGGCACTAGCTTTGTTAATGATGACCACAGTTAATGTTTGAATATGAAATCTGAGTAACATGGTCAGAGAAGGCCTTTGATGATTGGGTATAATTCATTAGAGAAGTGTTACCATAAGACAATACGATGATGGATAACTTTTACAGTACGAAAACGTTATTTCAGGGTCTTGGACTACCTGTTAAAAAAATTGATTGTTGTAATAATGGTTGCATGATATACTGGGGTGATGATGTTGCATTGACAATATGTAATTTATGTTCTCAACCCAAATTTAAGAACAGAAGAGGATCATCTAAACACAAGAAGGTGTCTGATTACGCCCAAAAAATACTTGCGGCTATCGCAGTATAGTTGGGGTGTCGATTCCTCAGAGAGATGGTTACAAAGAACTGATGTACTTAAACAAAGACGTTTTGCAGTAACTTAATGAAAAGATAGATTGAATTGATAATTTAAAGTAAAGATTAATAGAAAAACGTAAAAGATATCAATAGAGAGAGGCAGCAAAGCATCGGGAATCCCTCTTATATCAAAATCCTATATTCAGTTATTGATTCATGTTATTACTCAATTGAAGGTTTCACATCCCAAACCAACAATAAGAAGATATTCAATTCTAAACATATTAAATTTTAAGTTAATCAATGTTTATTTTCTCTATATTAACAGCACACAAAATCAGTCGATAATATACCCTCAGGCAATACTGCAGCATAAGACCAACACATAAAATAACTTTGACCAGTCACAACTGAGTTCACAAATCACACACAAAAGAAGCATGACTGGATCTATATGCAAAATGATAAAAACAATATGTGAGTTCATGAATCAAAAGATGATAAAGAATAATAAACATCAATTGTATTAACGTTTAAAAACATTCAAGAATCAACAACATGAATATAAGAAATCAATTACAAGAGTTCATCCTTAGCTTTGCCTAGGAGATTAGTTCTCCATAGAAGAAAGAAACATAGCCTGAAGAGATTGTAGCAGCATCCTGTCTGGTATGAAGTTTCTTCGTTCTTCAATCTCAAATTTGTGTTTGTGGCTCTTTGTTGTGTGTTTCTTCTTTCTTTTTTTCCTCTTTTCTCTCTTGTTAGGGTTTTGGACGAAGTTGGGTTTATATAGAGCGGCCCTGGAGACCTTATTCGCGTAAAAACAAACTAAACACAAACCCTGGAATACGTATGCGCGTCGCGACGCGTGGCCGGTTTTGCAGGATTATGATTCATGTGTTTCTGCTCGTCCCGCGCGCTTCCGATGCGTTCGCAAGGTCCCAAAACATGTGTAATTGATCCAATCTTCATCTTCCATTGCTTCCTAATAATAAAACATAAAATAAACTATAATTAAGATTAAATACATGATAATTAAGCCGAATTAGTGATGTTCAAAGTAAACTTTCGTGCACTTATCAGTGTCGTATAAGAAGATGTATTATTTACCTTTGACCCTAAGGTTGCAACGACTATACGCTTCAACGGAAACAACCGAGCACATGAGATGGCACGATGAGCATGAACAAGAATAAGACATTATATGTCATCCATCTTACTTAGAGGCATGGAAACATTTTAGCCGCACTTATCATTCATTTGCATATGAAAGCTGTAATGTTAGATTGGGGTTGTGCAGTGATGGTTTTCAACCTTTCGATCAATCGGGACAACAATGTTCTTCGTGACCAGTCATAGTCACTCCATACAATTTTCCACCTTGGATATGCATGAAAGAGCAGTACATGTTCTTATCAATAATTATTCTAGGGCCTCAGATACCGAAATAATTACAAAAGCAACATAAGTCTATGTATGCAAGCACAATTATAACACATCTCAAGGTGTTGTTTGATGCATCCGCTCACATTGAAAGGTATGAGATATCTAAGGCTTTTTTTCGATCCATGATGAAAGATGGTTCTTCAGTTAATGACCATGTGCTGAAGATGATTAGTTATATTGAAAAATTAGCTAATCTTAGTTTTTATCATGGACCATGGCTTATATATTGATCTTGTATTGCAATCACTTACAAATTTTTTTTTCTCAGTTCATTATGAATTTCATATGAACAAGTTGGAAGCTACACATCCTAAATTGATTAATATGTTAAGACTTATTGAGAAAGACTTAAAACCACATAAAGATTATGTGATGCTACTAAGTGGTTGCAAAAAGTTTAAGAAACGCCTTAAGAAAGGTTCAAAGGATAAGGCTCAAAATACCAACACTCAGAAGCCCACTGGTGTTGTGACTAAGAAGAAAGACAATGATAAGTGTTTCTTTTGTGACAAAGATGGGCATTATAAGAGAAATTATGCAAAATACATCGAGAAAAAGTAACCATTTGCTTCTATTTTAGGTATATTTATGATTGAGGTTAATCTTAATGATAGTAAATTTTCTACTTGGATATTAGATACCGGTTGTGGTTTTCACATATTTAACAATATGTAGGGCCTCGAGAAGAGTAGAAGACTTCAAAGAGATGAAGTGGACCTACGAGTGGGAAATAGAGCAATAGTTATTGCTTTAGTCGTAAAAACTTATTTTCTATCATTACTAAGTGGATTAGTTTTAGAATTAGAATATTATTTTTATGTTCCAGAACATAGTAGAAACATTATTTATGTATCTTGTTTGGACAAGAAAGGTTTGATTTTATAATAAAGAATATTTGTTGTTCATTTTCATATGATAATATTTCTTATTGTACTGGATATTTGAGTAATAGATTGTATGTTCTGAAATTAGATAACATTATCCTCAATATAAATAAACAAGATAGTATAAAAGAATCATACCTTTGGCATTGTAGACTTAGCCACTGTAGGAGTGAAGCGGGGTCTACCGATATACCTATGACGTCGGCGACCACGAAACCGTTGGGCTCGCAGTCTGTAGAGAGTACGGATAGCCCCACATGGGACTAACGGGACTAACCGGAGAATAAAGGAGTCTCCACCCAATATGAAACATTGAGAATGATTTAAGGTCGCATTACACCCCTTGCAATGTCCGACCTTTAAACCTGTTTGGGTTCAGAATGGTCTCTTACTGATACCAGTATAATATTTAGGTTCGAGGAGAGGTATGCCCACATCCTATAATGAAATTCACATGCAATAATTGTTTTAAATAGCATACATAACACAAACATGAAAAGTAAAATACGTTGAATAAATAAGGTACGTAAATATAAAAATGTCACAACAAATGTTACAACGATGGTAAAATAATAGTTAACCAAATTGAAGCATATATCTCATGGGCCTGGTCTCGTGGAGGTTTGGCCAAATATGTCTATGATAGGCCGGATATTATATTAGTATCCGGTCGAACTTACTGGAATTCTGGCCGGATATGTTGCGTCAATCAGGAACGCATGATGAAAATGGTAACCAGTAACATGCAATACAATTTATAACACAGACAATGCGTAAACATGAACAATAATAGCGAATAAATGTTCAGAATTTATTACAGTGGCAACAAAATAACAACTAAAATAAATCAAAACATGCTTCTCATTGGACTGGCTTCAGGGGGCTCGGACGAACATATCAATAAAAGTCCAGAGGTTGTTATAAAATTTCGGTAGGAACATGTGCTAATGATAACAGTGAAACAACAAATGGCCAAACAAAAACAGTAATGTATAATATAGTAACAGTAGTAGTAGTAGGCAGATGACAGTAAACATGTTTTTTAGAAATGATATAACAGTAACGAAATAAAATGAAATGGCCATCCTCCCAATTGTACGTGGAGTTGTTTCCTGAGTGCGAACTATATTAGCATCCATTCGAAATCGGCTATGGAACTTATGTCCGGGTTTCTATCCTATATACCGAAGGGAAACATATGGCCAAATATATAAAGAGATGTTCGGCCAGACCTATAATAGATCAGGCCGGATATTCCACACAGGTCAGAACACACAAAAACACATATTAATCCACAATGAACTAACTAATGTGTAATTAAAAAGAAGAAATGATAACAAAAACAGACATAAAAACAGGTAGTTAATATAATAAAACAACAATAGAAAGATACTAAGGCATAAAAATAACAAAATATCAAGTATATATATGTGTGCTTGTCTGGCCGGATGTATCCTAGATCCAGCCGGAGATACTGTAAAACTAAAAAAGATAGTGATAAAAAAGAGTGTTATCATGTCATACTTTTACGTTGTCTGGCTCAAGAAGATCCTTCCAAGTATTGGGTTGCTGTTGGATTCGTACTAGAAAGCCGGGAACTCTAAGGGTTGGTTTTGTTTTTCTTTCTCTTTAGGGTTTCAGAATTTCAGGGTTGCCTTATAGTTGATTCTGGATGAATTTTGAGAGGGGAAAGCCATTTTTTTAGTGTAAGGGTAAGACATGAGAATGAAAGGGGGAACAAAATCCCTCATTGGCCTCCCATTTGTCTGACGTTATTGGCGTTACTGTAGACTGTACGTTCGATCAATGTTCGGTCGAATTTATAATTTGAATTGTAAGTCTGACGTAAGTCCGGCCGACCATTTATCAGTTTGTAGCTACAAGCCTACAACTTTTGGAAATTTGCAAGTACGTCGACCACTTTAATACATGTCTGACCGGATGTTAAATTTGAATTTCATATCCGGCCGGCCACAATTAGATCCCATGTCTTTGGTAATTGATAATCTAAAAATTCAGTGATAGTTGTAACTTGTTTGGCCGGATTTAGGATTTTCAGAGTATATCCAGTAGGATATAGGTTGGACAAGAAAACGTTCGACTAGCTTTTGGCTGTATTTTCGGAATCCTTAAGAATTTCTTTCATTTTTGCACTCATCTTGTATTTTTCCCAACTTTTAGGGGTGTCTTCATAAGAGAGATTCATCATCGGACTATACGTAAAAATATAATATCTATAGTCATATAATTGAAACACGGCTTACAAAAATGCATAAAGAAGGTTACTTGATCCCATTTGATTATGAATCATATGCAACTTATGAATCTTGTTTAATTGATAAAATAATCAAATTGCCTTATACTGGAAAGGGACTACGTGCAACCAAATTATTAGAGCTAGTACATACCAATGTATGTGGCCCTATATCGATTCAAGCAAAGGGTGATTACTCATACTTCATAATCTTTACTAATGATCATTCGCGTTTTGGTTACGTATAATTAATGAAGTATAAGTCCGATTCATTTGAAAAGTTCAAAGAATTCATAAATGAAGTAGATAAACAAACTAGCAAAATCATTAAGACACTCCGATCTAATCGAGGTGGAGAACACTTGAGCTATGAGTTTCAAGACTATCTTAAGGAACATTGCATCATTTCACAATGGACTCCTCCAGTGACACCACAATACAATGGTGTTTCCGAAAGAAGAAATCGGACCCTGTTAGACATGGTACGATCAATGATGTCTAGCACACATCTTCCAACATCATTATGGGGACTAGCATTAGAAACCACTGCTTCTCTTCAAAATAATGTTTTATTTAAATTTTTTAGCAAGACACCATATGAGATATGGAGATGCAAGCGACCCAATCTCAACTTTGTAAAGGTTTGGGGTTGTAAAGATTATATGAAACAATCGCATGATGATAAGCTAAAGACAAGGTCAATTAAATGTGAATTTGTGGGGTATCCAAAAGAAACAATGAGATATTACTTATACGATCTAAGTGAATAAAATGTGTTTGTTTCACACAATGTTATTTTTCTAGAGAAAACATTTCTTCTGAGAAAAGACAGTGGAAATAGACTGGAACTTGATGAAATCTCAGAACCATCAAATGACATTGAATTACCTTCAACTCGTAAAAGATTGGTGATGGAACAACCACAAGTTCAAGAACTCCAAAAGCCTAGTAGAATACAACATAAGCCAATGAGATATAGATCTCTCGTGGAAGGTAAACATGACGTGTTTGCCATTGGGAATGATGATCTTACTAGTTATACGGAGGCAATGTCTGACATTGATTATTATAAATGGCTTGAAGCCATGAAATCTAAAATGGATTCGATGTATACCAACCAAGTTTTGAACTTAGTAGATGCACCTAAATAGATCACTCTCATTGGGTGTAAATGGATCTTTAAAATAAAGAAAGATGTAGATGGAAAAAATCAAACATATTAGGCTAGGTTGGTGGCAAAAGGTTACAAACAAATTCAAGGAATTGATTATGATGAAATTTTTTTACCAGTTGCCATGTTAAGGTCCATTAGGATTCTGCTTGGAATAACATCATATCATGATTATGATATTTGCATATGGATGTCAAAAACTGCATTTTTGAATGGAAACCTCGCAAACGATGTGTATATGACACTGCCTAATGGTTTCATTTCTAAAGGAAACATAAATAAAGTACGCATGCTATAATGATCCATTTATGGATTGACCAGCGTAAACACACACGTATAACGCAAGCGCACGTATCGTTCAAGTAGTATAAAAATATCGATCCCACTAGGACTTAATTCCTACTGTTGTTATTAATTATTGATACTATTTATTTATAGGTATCTAATTATAGGGAGAATGGAATTGATTGCTTTTGGTTGGTTGAATGTGGATTTTCTAATTAAAATAAAAACAGACTCAAAAGAAATACTAAGGAAAATAAAAGAAAAGACTCAAAGATCTAGGGTCGTGACTCCATACAATTTTATTATAAAGATGAATTGATTCTCTTATATATGTGTAATAAATCAGTTTGTTAACCTGGAACACGAAAATATGCAAAAGCCTCTGTCGATGGTCAGATGCAAATACCCAATTGAATCATATATCTATGTCAACCAAATTACCTAGATTCATTAAGATCAAGTTCCAATTGTGGCTACCCCCGCCCGACTGGTATATGTCTATCCTGTAAGGAAATCTATTAAAGGGTTATCTATCCTCAAGGAAGATCGTGGGCTATTGAATCTAAGGCTGAAACCTAAAATTCCTTTGTCAAGTTTATTTTAGATTTACCACATCAATCTTATTGGTGATCAGACAACAAGAAGCATTAAGCTTAAGACTCAATAAACAAACTAAAGAATTACCCAATAATCAATTATTAAGCCTAGTAATATTGTGTTTCATCACTTCTCTAGAATAAAATAAAATGCTGGGGATAAGAGATCCACTTTTAGAAATCTCAAATTATTATAATATGGAAATTGCCAGTATTATCCAATTAAGTTGAATCAGCCATAAAGGCGGTGTTATTATATATCCATAAACCAGTCATATAGGCGGTAATTATCTGTCACCTAAAGACCAACCATATAGGCGGTGACACATTATGTTACATAATTAAAACCAGCCATTAAAGCGGAATCAACTTTTAATTCAAATTATTAAATCAAAATTTCCATATTATAATTGAAGTGAGATTAATCTACCTTTACTATTTCTAATTTAGAAATCTCCCTTATTATAATATATAAATGTGATAATTACCAACCAGCCATTGATGAGCGGAAAATATATCAATATTTACCGCCCCTTTTACATAATATTTTGTTTAGTTTCTCGGGTTTGATGAACGTTTTGATGTGTCATAGTTTATTTTGCAGATAAAATAATATTGGGACATATTGAAATCATTTAGGATGAAATACGGGTCAAATAAGGGCAAAAATTGGACTTGACATATTAATTGTGGAGATTGGAAACTTGAAGGGGGTTTTAACGAAGTGCAGTTTTGGAAATTCTAATTTTGCGCATCTGTCGTATTTTGGGCATAACTGTTTACTCCGATATCGGATTGAGCTTATTCAAGTTCCAGATTAAAGAAGACTCAACGATCTACAACTGTGAAAGACAAAATAATTTTGAATTCTGAATATTTCATGCCCGAAATTGATGAACCATCCAGAGTGTGTTGTGTGTAATTATTAAAGTCACTTTCAATCATTTTCAAAGCAAAAAATAAATTAATAAATAAATAATAAAATTATCAAATCACCACCAAACATGATGAGAAATAGTGGATCAATTAATAATGGATTTGGTGGAGCAATTAGTGGATCAATTAATAATGGATTTGGTGGATGATTTGATGGAGGCAAAATTTTTCCTATAAATACCAAGCCATTTCATTTGTAAATTCATACTTTCTTCTAAGGAATTCCTTAAGAATACTAAGAAGATTGTATCTTATTTGTTTATTTACAGCTTTTAGTAATTAATTCCGCTTTCGCACTTTCTTTTCTTTACTTTTCAATTTTACTTTCCGCAATTTACTTTTACGCACAATACTTTTCTTTCTTTAATTTTCAGTTTTTTACTTTTCAGTAATGAGGAGGTAACTCCCCTTTGCTGGGGTAAAAGGTAAAACTTTTATTACTAATATTTAGATTAATCTCTCTTAATTATAATATATAAACTAGTTAAACCTGACTTAACGAGGATACCGCCATATTGGTCGGTAGGTAATTATTTAAATTGGTTTTAACCTGACTAAACTGGATACCGCCTGATTGGTCGGTTGGTAATTAATTATTAATTTGACTTAATCTGGATACCGCCTATATGGCTGGTTGGTAATTATCATGCAAAGTTAATATATTATATTAAGGGAGATATCGAAAATAGAAGTAATAAAAGTGGATCATTTTACCTCAGCATTTTCTTTTATTGTACTTTTACTTTATTTACTTTTCAGCAATTTACTTTTCAGCATTTTTACTTTATGTCTTTTATTTTATTTAAATTTTTACTACTCGTAAATATGTGTCGTAACTAAGCCAGTTATCTGGGGTTGTGATGAAATCCAATATCACCGGTTTATAAGGGGTTAGATTATAGCTTGAGTAATATAAAGATTTATTTATTGAGTCTTAATCTTAATGCTTTTTCATTAACTGGCCATTAATAAAATTGAACTGGGAAACTTAAAATGAACTAGACATAGGGATTTTAAGTTTAAGACCTTAGACTCAATAGTCCACGATCTTCCTTGAGGATAGATAACCCTTTGATAGATTTCCTTACATGATAGACATATACCTATCGGGCGGGGGTAGCCATAATTGGAACTTAAACTTAATGAATCCAGATAATTTGGTTTACATAGACATATGGTTCAATGGGTTAAACTGGGTATTTGTGTCTGACCATCGACATAGGCTTACACATAATTTAGTGTTCCTGGTTAATAAATCAATCTATATTACCCAACTTTAAGATACCACCACTTCATCTTTAAAATGATATTGGAACAAATCACAACCCTAGATAGTTTTTTATATTGAATTTTCTTAAAACCTACTTTCGAACAATTTTATTTACTTGTTTTTAAATTTAGAATCGTCACCATTTCAAATCAATCAAACAACCTGTAGATACTAGTAATCATTGACCTCATAAAATTAATAGATTAGATATTAAGTCCTCGTGGGATCGATATTTTTATACTACTTGAACGATACGTGCGCTTGAGTTATACGCGTGTGTTTACGCCGGTCAAGTTTTTGGCGCCGTTGCCGGGGACTTATTTATCTTTTAATATTAGTTTAGGGGTTAGATACGTTACTTGTATCTAATTTCTTTTTACTTATTGTTTTTGTTTTCTTGTGTTTCAGGTTCTCAGAAAGTATATGAGATGAACCAGAAGCTTTGAACTCCGACCGCTTGACCCAAAAATTGAAAGAACCATCAGACAGTTGAGAAGGGAAAGGCGAGAAGGCCAAAAAGCAATCATTAACATGGAACCTGAACCGTTGGAGGTTGCACCACCAATTCCCATTCGAGACAGAACCATTCCGGTGGTTGACAGACTCATTTCCTGTATTGTACTTCCTCCCTTACCAGCAAATGCGTGTGACATCAAAACATGCATTCAGATGATTCATCAGTCAGTTCAGTTCGGGGGGAATGCAACTGGAGATCCTAATGCCCACATCAGTAACTTCCTGGAAGTTTGCGGTACTTTCAACTACAACAAAGCATCAGAAGAAGCAATGAGACTGCGAGTTTTTCCATATTCCCTGAAAGATAGAGCTAAAGCTTGGCTACATTCACTACCAGCAGGTTCTATCACAACTTGGAACACTTTAGCCACCAAATTTCTTGCAAAGTACTTTCCACCAGCCAAAACCGGAAAGCTGAGGAATGACATCACATCCTTTGTACAACAAGATTCAGAATCCCTCTGCGAATCTTGGGAAAGGTACAAAGATTTGCTCCGGAAATATCATCACCATGAGATTCCAAAATGGCTTCAAGTACAAACATTCTATAATGGGCTTTCTGGAATAATGAGAACCACAATTGATGCTGCTGCTGGAGGAGCCTTGATGGCAAAAGGAGAAGATCAAGCCTTGGACCTAATCGAAGAAATGACCAACAACAATTCCTTGTGGCCAACAGAAAGGAGCATGATCCAATAATTGCAGGAATTTATGAAAGTGGAGCCAATACAGCAGTCAACGCCAAACTAGATCAGATATGCAAATTCATGGAGACTCTTACCACTGGATCCACAAGTTCACCATATGGAGGAGCACCAAAGTCGAACCAACTTGAAGAGATGGTGAATTATGTCAACAATTTCAACAGACAGGGGAACAATCCATATTCCAACACCTACAACCCAGGGTGGAGGAATCATCCCAATTTTTCATGGAGCAACAATTCAGGCCAACAACATAACTATCCACCACCTGAATTCCAGCAACATAACAAAAGCCAGGAGCAGGTAAATGAACCAGGAATAACAGAAGTGTTGACCCACTTGAAAAATATAGAAGCAAAACACGACTCTCAAGCAGCAAGATATGATACTATGTTTCAATCTCAAGCAGCAAAATATGATGCTATGTTGCAATCCCAAGCAGCATTAATTCAAAGTCAATCTGCTTCTATTAAAGCACTGGAGAATCAAATTGGACAACTGGCAAATGCTCAGAGTTACAGACCGCCAGGTACCCTTCCTAGCAACACAGAGCCAAATCCAATGAACATGGGGAAGGAGCAATGTCATGCCATCATATTAAAAAGCGGTACTGAAATCAACAAAGATGTTGGAGCCAAAACAGCTGCTGAGGAAGTTCCAAAAGAAACAAAGCAACAGATGGAGAAAAAAGAAGCAAAGGAAAAAGAACAGATCATTCCACCTCCACATTTTCCTCAACGTCTTCAGAAGAACAAATTGGACAAGCAATTTTCTCGGTTCCTGGAAATCTTCAAAAAGCTGCATATCAACATTCCATTTGCAGAAGCGTTGGAACAAATGCCCAGTTATGTCAAATTCATGAAAGACATTCTTTCACAAAAATGGAGATTGGGAGACTACGAAACAATAGCATTAACGGAAGAATGCAGCACCATCATTCAGAGGAAACTTCCCCCGAAGTTGAAAGATCCTGGCAGTTTCATTGTCCCATGCACCATTGGAGAACATTACATCGGTAAGGCTTTATGTGATCTAGGTGCGAGTGTTAACTTGATGCCTTTTTTCTATTTTCAGGAAATTACAGATTGGAGAAGCAATGCCTACCTCAGTTTCATTGCAACTTGCTGACCGAACACTCGCATTTCCAAGAGGTGTTGTTGAAGATGTGCTGGTCAAAGTAGACAAACTAATTCTCCCCGCAGATTTCATCATCCTTGACATGGAAGAAGACAAAGAAATACCTATCATTCTTGGGAGACCATTCTTGGCTACAGGTAAAACTGTGATTGATGTGCAAAAAGGAGAACTGACCATGAAAATGCAGGACCAAGAAGTGACTTTTAATGTTTTCAAAGCCATGAAATTCTCGAGCGATGAAAAGGAAGAAGAATGCTTCAGAGTTGATGTTGTTGATAGTATTGTTCAAAATACTGAGCCAAATCCCACAAATACACTTTAAGCTTGCATCACCAACATGACTGACAGCGAGCTAGATGCTGAAATCCTGGAATGTATCAACTACCTTGACAAACCATTCCGATTCAAAGCAACACCACTAGTTGAAAGCTTGGAACTGCCAAAGAGAGATCGAATCAAGCCTTCGATTGAAGAACCACCACAGTTGGAGCTGAAGTTACTTCCGAGTCATCTCAGGTATGCATTTCTTGGAAACTCTTCTGAATTACCTGTTATTATTTCTTCTTCACTAACATTGGAGCAGGAAGAAAAGCTACTGAGAGTGTTACGAGAGCACAAGAAAGCCATTGGCTGGACTATAGCAGACATTCGAGGCATTAGTCCATCATTTTGCATGCACAAGATCCTGATGAACGATGAGTACAAACCCACAGTGGAACATCAACGGAGACTCAATCCAATCATGAAAGAAGTCGTGAAGAAAGAAATAATCAAATGGTTAGATGCTGGCATCATTTACCCCATCTCAGACAGCAGTTGGGTAAGTCCTATACAGTGTGTGCCGAAGAAAGGAGGAATTACTGTGGTTACCAATGAAAAGAACGAGCTAATCCAACAAGAACGATGACTGGATGGAGAGTATGCATGGACTACAGGAAGCTGAACAAAGCCATGAGGAATGACCATTTTCCGCTACCATTCATTGACCAGATGTTAGACAGATTGGCGGGACATGAATTCTATTGCTTTCTTGACGGATATTCAGGGTACAATCAGATTGCCATCGCACCAGAAGATCAGGAGAAAACCACATTTACATGTCCCTATGGTACTTTTGCTTTCCGCAGGATGCCATTTGGATTATGTAATGCCTCTGCCACATTCCAGCGTTGCATGATGGCCATATTCTCAGACATGCTGGAGCAGAGTATGGAGGTTTTTATGGATGACTTTTCTGTGTTTGGAGATTCTTTTGACCATTGCTTGCAAAATCTGGAATAGATGTTACAAAGGTGCGAAGATACAAACCTGGTACTCAACTGGGATAAATGCCATTTCATGGTACATGAAGGCATTGTTCTTGGACACCGGATCTCATAAAAGGGGATCGAGGTAGACAAAGCAAAGATTGAAACAATTGAAAAACTACATCCGCCAACATCTGTCAAGGGATTCAGAGCTTTCTCGGACATGCAGGTTTTTACAGGAGATTTATCAAAGATTTTTCCAAGATTTCTAAACCTCTATGCAATCTTCTGGAAAAGGATGTGCCTTTCAAATTTACCAAAGAATCAGGAAGCTTTTGAGATCTTAAAACAGAAGCTGGTCTCTGCCCCCATCATAGTAGCACCAGACTGGACCCTTCCATTTGAGGTAATGTGCGATGCTAGTGATTTTGCTGTAGGAGCAGTTTTGGGACAACACAAAGCAAATATTTTCCACACCATTTATTACTCCAGCAGAACTCTAAATGAAGCTCAACTCAACTACACAACCACTGAAAAGGAGTTGCTTGCAAGTGTGTTCGCTTTTGACAAATTCCGCTCTTATCTGTTGGGTCCCAAAGTGGTGGTCTACACAGATCATTCAACAATCAAATATCTGATCACGAAGAAAGATGCCAAACCCAGATTGATCTGTTGGATACTTCTTCTGCAAGAATTCAATGTGGAGATTCGAGATAGGAAAGAGACAGAAAACCAAGTGGCAGATCATCTATCGAGGATCGAGAATGGAGAAACAGCTGGCAAAGAACTGTCAATCAAAGAAACTTTTCCAAATGAACAACTATTTGCCATGAAACAACATGAAGTCCCTTGGTATGCTGACTATGTCAACTAAATTCTGTCAGGAAAATGGCCATTGGAATGGACAACTCAGCAACGGAAGAAGTTCTTCAAAGAAGTCAAGCACTATATCTGGGATGAGCCGTACCTGTTCAAACGCTGTGTTGATCAATTACTGAGACGGTGTGTTCCACAAGAGGAGGTCAACAGTTTTTTGCAGCACTGTCATTCATCACCATATGGCGGACACTTCAACGGGGAAAAAACTGCAGCAAAAGTTCTTCAATCAGGTTTGTTCTGGCCCACTCTTTTTAAAGATGCTTATCTTTTTGCTTTTCAATGTGACAGGTGCCAGAGAACGGGAAATATTCCGAGGAGAAATGAAGGACCGTTGCAAAACATTCTGGAAGTGGAAATATTCGATGTGTGGGGTATTGATTTCATGGGACCCTTTGTTCCATCATTCAGAAACTTGTACATTCTGGTTGATGTAGACTACGTTTCCAAATGGGTTGAAGCAATTGCACTGCCATCCAATGATTCAAAAGTGGTGATCAAATTTATGAAAAAGAACATTTTCACTCGGTTCGGAACACCTCGAGCAATCATCAGCGATGGTGGCTCACATTTATGCAACATATACTTCGATGCACTTCTATCCAAATACGGAGCTACTCACAAGGTTGCCACAGCTTACCATCCACAGTCAAATGGACAAGTTGAGGTTTCAAACAGGGAGATCAAAAGAATCCTAGAAAGAACCGTTGGATCACACAAGGAGGGACTGGTCTAACAAAATTGGATGATGCATTATGGGCCTACCGAACAGCTTATAAGACACCATTGGTATGTCCCCATATCGATTGGTGTTTGGGAAAGCATTCCATCTGCCAGTTGAGCTTGAACACAAAGCGTACTGGGCACTGAAGAAGTTGAATCTTGATTCACAAGCTGCAGGAGAGAAAAGACTTCACCAACTCAATGAATTAGAGGAATTTCGCCTACAGGCTTATAAGAATGCCAAATTGTACAAGGAAAAGACCAAAAAATGGCATGACTGAAAAATAGTGCACAGACAGTTGGAACCAAGGCAGCAGGTGTTGTTGTACAACTTGAAGTTGAAACTTTTCCCTGTAAAGTTGAAATCTAGGTGGTCAGGTCCATTTATGATTACTCAGGTTTTACCATATGGAGCTGTGGAGTTACTGGATCCCAATACCAACAACACATTCAAGATTAACAGTCAGCGTGTCAAGCACTACTGGGGAGAATCATTTGAGCGATAAAAAGAAAGTGTCACACTTTCAGATCCAGCATAAACGTTCGAGCAGTCACGTCTAGCTGACGACTTTAAACTTAGCGCTTGCAGAGAGGCAACCCATGCAATTTTTGTATATATTGTGATTTGGTGTGATTTAAATTTGGTGTGTTAGTTTTTGCAGATTAAGACATTTCAGATGGAAGAAGTTCTCGCAAATCTTCACAAGTATTTCCTTTCTCTCCTCCCTCAAAACTCTCTGATGAAAGTCTACAAAGCTCGTTTGGAACGGATGAGACTACTAACAATCCATGGTGTTCCTAATGACATTCGTTGGGTGATTGAAGCACGAGTCCGATTGGCAGGTGAGTCTTCTGACTCTTTTATTTCACATCTGCATAGTTTTGGAAAGCACCTATGCAAAGAAACGTAGAGCTAAACAAATGAGTGTTTGTTACAAATGTGCACGCTGGAATTGCAATACTCGTTGTCGTTATTTAGGAATGGTGTCTGATAATCGCAAAACAAAATTAAATTCATTAGGGATGGCTTGAGTAAGGAGTCTATAGATGATATATCTTCGACTCTTGAGACGCATCCCAGTGGATATGTTCATATAGCCATTCGCAAATTACATACCAATTCCAAAAAGAAAGACAACAATTAAGTCTTGGGAATCTGACTCAAAAAGACCATGTTTGCCAGTTATAAGAAAATTGGATGGAAGCTTGTCCCTGACGCATAGACGTCAATCAAGCCGCTACTTTTCTTGTACATATTATATCTCTTTGTCTTTTCCTAATATTGTAAATATTTTGTTGTTTTCTTTTATTTTCTCCGACAGGATCCAGACCTTTTTGACTATCACGATTTATTTTACTGTTAGCTAATATCGTCCTTTGGAAGATACTTGTGCTATTATTACTCACCCTTTTTAGGTTTTATAAATTCAACTCATCATTGCACTTTTGAAGACATCTAGAGTAAAACATGGAAGCCACTTCAAGAAGACGAGTTGAAAATTTTTGTGTGTTTTGCGGTAGTAGTGTTGGTACTAACCCACAATACGTAGAAGCAGCACAAGAATTGGGTCGAGTCTTAGCTGGAAGGAATATGCACTTAGTATATGGCGGAGGCAATCTTGGACTAATGGGGATCGTTTCAAAGGCCGTACATGAGGGAGGCAGTAACGTTTTGGGAATCATCCCAAAAACACTTGGCAGAGGCAAATATTATTGGACCATCAAACGGAGAAGAACTGATCGTGTCAGGTATGTCTGAACGATTAGTAGAAATGATTAATCGTGCTGATGCTTTTATTGCTTTGCCAGGTGGCTTGGGCACATTGGAGGAAATTTTTATAGTGCTATCTTGGGCGAACTTGAACATACACCAGAAATCAATTGGGCTTTTAAACGTTGATGGATTTTATGATTTTTTCTTTGTGTGTGTTTCTTGATGATGCCCGGAGAAATGGGTTCGTGTCAAAACCTATGAAAGAACTCTTCTTCCTTGCCAGAACTGCTCCGGATCTAATTGACCAAATCTTAGCCTATGAACCACAAATTGACCCTATCCTTTCAAAGATAAATTGGTCTGAAGACGATCGTGGTAAGAGGCGTCGGATAATCTGGATCTTAACTTTACTTTCCTAGATTGAATTTTCAGCTAACCAGGTATTATCTTCTAACTCTTTCTTCTACTGTTTAAGACATTGGGGACAATGTCCTCATTTAGGTTGGGGGAGGAATTAGTTGATCAGTACTTTGTTTTTAGTTGTGTGTTGTTTTATTTTTAGTCCAAAATTTTCGAAAAATACAAAAAAAAAATTGAAAAATTTTCAAAATACAAAAAATATTTTTTTTTTGTTTTTTGTGTTTTTATTTTGACTAAAAAGGTGAAATTGGTAAGAGATAGCTGAGTAAGGAGTTTTCACTCCTGAGACGTATCTCAAAACCTATTTCGGAACAAGTTAATTTTTGTTTATTTCCTTTTGAATTATTTAATTTGTGAATTCTTCATAAACTGACTAAAAATGGATCTTCATATGCTCAGTTAGCAGATATTATCAACATATATAGAAACATACGGACATGAGATAAATTGAAAAGTTTGTAATATTCAGGGCTCTAGTTTAATTGGAGAGGAAGCATCTCAAAATCAATGGAGTAAAAAAAAAAATCTGAGATCCGAGTTATTAAGTCTGTAAGGTGTTTTAACACCTAGTGCCCTAAAACCAACTGGTTTGGGAGTCACTGGCCCAAAGCTCGCTACATGGATCAAAGATGCTGCAAAAGTATATATATATCTGAAGTCTGAGTAATTAAGTCCGTAGGGGTGTCTTAACACCTGGTGCCCTAAAGCCAACTGGTTTGGGAGCCACCGACCCAACACTCGCTACATAGATGGAATATATTGTTATATAAATAAAAAAATCAAAAAAAAAAATATCAGAAAAATTATTCCATTGCTGTAAAAAGATGTGAATTCTGATAAAATTTTAGGACAAAATATTACTCTCTTATCAACTACACTTGTGACTGTTGTGGGCAAAAATGAGTTGATTAATATTTTGTCAACTGTGTATTGGAGAATGGTAAAATAATCGGAGAATTTACTTATTCAGCAATTTAGAAAGAAACAAAACAACTAGTAACTTGGAGTAGAAGTTTCACATGATTAGTCACTAGCTCCTTATTCTCTTTTTCTCTTGTATTTTTGTTTTTGTGTGCATTGTTTATTATCTTTTTACTTTTGTAAAACTTTGTGGGTATCGTTGCTGTAAGCCCTCACGAGACTATAACTCGTCCACTAGGGACACCTAGGGGTTTAAAGGCTTGTTGCATATGCTAAATGCAATCATGATCCCTACGAAAGTGGCTTAGTTTAATTTTAATTGTTTCTTGTATTTTATTTTGTTGTTTTGCTTGAGGACTAGTAAAATGTAAGGTTTGGGGGTGTGATGAGCGGAAAATATATCAATATTTACCGCCCCTTTTACATAATATTTTTTTTAGTTTCTCGGGTTTGATGAACGTTTTGATGTGTCTTAGTTTATTTTGCAGATAAAATAATATTGGGACACAATGAAATCATTTAGGACGAAATACGGGTCAAATAAGGGCAAAAATTGGACTTGACATATTAATTTTGGAGATTGGAAACTTGAAAGGGCGTTTTAACGAAGTGCAGTTTTGGAAATTCCAATTTTGGGCATAACTTTTTACTCCGATATCGGATTGAGATTATTAAAGTTCCAGATTAAAGAAGACTCAACGATCTACAACTGTGAAAGACAAAATAATTTCGAATTCTGAATATTTCATGCCCGAAATTGATGAACCATCCAGAAGTGTGTTGTGTGTAATTATTAAGTCACTTTCAATCATTTTCAAAGCAAAAAATAAATTAAAATAAATAATAAATTATCAAATCACCACCAAACATGATAGAGCAATTAGTGGATCAATTAATAATGGATTTGGTGGAGCAATTAGTGGATCAATTAATAATGGATTTTGGTGGATGATTTGATGGAGGCAAAATTTTGCCTATAAATACCAAGTCATTTCATTTGTAAATTCATACTTTCTTCTAAAGAATTCCTTAAGAATACTAAGAAGATTGTATCTTGTTTGTTTATTTACAGCTTTTAGTAATTAATTTCCGCTTTCACACTTTCTTTTCTTTACTTTTCAGTTTTTACTTTCCGCAATTTACTTTTACGCACAATACTTTTCTTTCTTTAATTTTCAGTTTTTACTTTTCAGTAATGAGGAGGTAGGTAACTCCCTTTGCTGGGTTAAAAGGTAAAACTTTTATTACTAATATTTAGATTAATCTCTCCTTAATATAATATATAAACTGTTAAAACCTGACTTAACGAGGATACCGCCATATTGGTCGGTAGGTAATTATTTAAATTGGTTTTAATCTGACTAAACTGGATACCGCCTGATTGGTCGGTTGGTAATTAATTATTAATTTGACTTAATCTGGATACCGCCTATATGGCTGGTGGTGGTAATTATCATGCAAATTTAATATATTATATTAAGGGAGATATCTAAAATAGAAGTAATAAAAGTGGATCATTTACCTCAGCATTTTCTTTTATTATACTTTTACTTATTTACTTTTCAGCAATTTACTTTTCAGCATTTTACTTTATGTATTTTATTTTATTTAAATTTTACTACCCGTAAATATGTGTCTAACTAGCCAGTTATCTGGGGTTGTGATGAAATCCAATATCACCGTTTATAAGGGGTTAGATTATAGCTTGGGTAATATAAAGATTTATTTATTGAGTCTAATCTTAATGCTTTTTCACTGGCCATTAATAAAATTGAACTGGGAAACTTAAAATGAACTAGACATAGGGATTTTAAGTTTAAGACCTTAGACTCAATAGTCCACGATCTTCCTTGAGGATAGATAACCCTTTGATAGATTTCCTTACATGATAGACATATACCTGTCGGGTGGGGGTAGCCATAATTGGAACTTAAACTTAATGAATCCAGATAATTTGGTTGACATAGACATATGGTTCATTGGGTTAATTAAACTGGGTATTTGTGTCTGACCATCGACATAGGTTTACACATAATTTAGTGTTCCAGGTTAATAAATCAATATATTACCCAACTTTAAGATAATCACTTCATCTTTAAAATGATATTGAAACAAATCACAACCCTAGATAGTTTTTAATATTGAATTTTCTTAAAACCTACTTTCGAACAATTTTATTTACTTGTTTTTAAATTAGAATCGTCACCATTTCAAATCAATCAAACAACCTGTTAGATACTAGTAATCATTTGACCTCATAAAATTAATAGATTAGATATTAAGTCCTCGTGGGATCGATATTTTTATACTACTTGAACGATACGTGCGCTTGCGTTATACGCGTGCGTGTGTTTACGCCGGTCAAACCATATAGGCGGTATCCTGATTAAGTCAAATTAATTAATTAATACCACCGACCAACAGGCGGTATCCTCATTAAGTCAGATTTAAATAATTTATATATTATAATTAATGAAGAAGATTAATCTAAATTATAAAAGTAAAAAGCTTCACCTTTACCCCAGCAGTAAATTAACTACTGACACATAAAAAAGAAAAAATAAATAAAATAAAAATTATTACAAAAAGTAAAAGTGCATAATTGAAAATACTAAAATAAAAATGCTTATTTTAAATTACAAAAACTAAACACACAAGATGCAATCCTTAAAGTCCTTACAAAAACTCAAGGAAGGCATGATTTGAATTCTGATATCGAGCTGAATTATAGCGTAGTAGGGGTCGGGCGTCGCGACGCCCAGCTCGCGTCGCGACGCTCGTTTTGTCGACGTGGCAGCTTCTGGTTCGTCGGCTCAGATTCTGGATAAGGTGATAAGGTGACACGTGGCAAGGTGGTTGGGAGTTCAATTATTGCGACACGTGGCGGCTTTTGATTGGCTGATATCATTTTCTTATCTGCCACGTGTCATTCGGATAATTGAGTCAATAATTGTGGTGCTGATGTGGCGCTGACGTGGCGCTGACATGACGCTGAGATGGTGACACGTGGGCGAAAGTGACTGTCGGCACCGTAGGATGATGACACGTGGCACACTGTGATTGGTTGATGATGACGTGGCGATGGTGTGGCACTTTGACTCGGTCAACCGGTGATGTGGATGATGACATGGCAGACACGTGGCGATACATGGCGATGGCGACTGTCGGCACCATCTGATGATGACACATGGCATGATGCACGTTAGCAGATCGGCTGTGATGGTGACACGTGGCACGGCGCACGTTAGCAAAGTCAAATTTCTCAAATTCTGACTTGTGAACCCGGCGCACGTTGCACTGTTCGGTGCACGTTAGGCGTCGCGACGCCAAAGGCTTGCGCGTCGCGAGGCGCCAAAATTATCAAATTGCCCCTTTTTCAATTTTCACTGTTTTGCTCGAAATAACCTCTAGAATGTCCTGAAACTTTATTTATCTACAAATAACACAAAAACACATCAAAATATTCACAAAACTCAAGAAAACTATACAAAATATTAGGTTAAATGAGTGGGAAATAGTGATATAATTACCACTCATCATGGATTAAAGAAAACATCTCAGAGTGGAATCTTCGTTTTGATGAGACAATTAAAGAGTTTGATTTTATCAAAAATAAAGATGAACCTTGTGTATATAAGAAGGTTAGTGGGAACACAGTCATATTCCTAATATTATATGTGGATGACATATTAATAATATGATATGACATTCCAATACTCCAATCAGTCAAAATATGGTTATCTGAGAAATTCTCCATGAAGGATTTAGAAAAGAAAACAAACCTATATTATAGGAATTAAGATTTATAAAGATAGATATAAGAGATTTCTTGACTTTCACAATCCACGTACATCGATAAAATTCTTAAAAGGTTAAGATGAGAGGTTCCAAAAGAGGCTACTTACTTAGGACATGAAATTTATCTTTCTAATGAGATGTGCCCTAAATCTTCTGAAGAGTTGAACACATGAAACATATATCATATGCTTTAGCTATAGGATCAATCAAGTACGCTATGTTATGTACAAGACCGGGTGTGTCTTACGCTCTAAGTGTTACGAGCAGATTTCAGACTAATCCTAGAGATGGTCATTGGATAGCAATCAAAATAATCCTTAAGTACTTAAGAAGGTCTAATGATATGTTCTTTATTTATGGATGATGTTCTTAGCTCAAAGTATTATGTTATTGTGATGCTAGATTTCAGTTTGATAAAGATGATAACGAATCCAGCCCTGAGCAGGTGGAACATAACAGACTCGACGGAACGAATCCAACCTCGAGCTGGTGGAACATAACAGACTCGGCGAAACGAATCCAGCCCCGAGCTGGTGGAACAGAACAGACTCGGCGGAACGAATCCAGCCCTAAGCTGGTGAAACAGAACAAACTCGGCGGAACGAATCCAGCCCCGAGCTGGTAGAACATAACAGACTCGGCGTGGGGCTGGATTCGTTCTGCCGATGCTATGTTCCACCAGCTCGGGGCTGGATTCGTTCCACCGAGGCTATCTTGCTCCATCACCTCGGGGTCGGGTTAGGTCCCATCGAGTGCCTGATTTCGGCTTAAGGGTGGATCAAAGGAGATATTAAAGGATGACCTGAGCTAGTGCCAGATCAGTTTTCTACATGATTTCCAAGGCCAACCACCTGACGACTGATCAGTACGCTTCTGATTTTTATAGTTCTCGGCACTGACTCGCACACTCGCCAGAACCAAGAACCATGGGACATATATTGATGGGGATTTCTACAACTAAGATATTCAAGCAATCCGGCAAGGGCAAAGAAGGAATTTCCATTTTTGGAGGATCAGACGTCCGGATGTATCGGTCAGTTCTCGGGCTGTAAGAGGATCCAAACACTTCTTCATCGGATCTCGCACAGATTTCATAGACCAAAAATATCAGAACCAAGGTCGACCACATCAGACCGGCGGCTCGATTTGATGTTATCTTACCTCTTGGAACACGTTGATGAGCTCGAATATTATGGATCAGGGCGGAAGCAATTGAGGTGTTCGGCAAGTTTACTGGCCGACGTCCTATAACCGAAGCATAATCAGGATAGTTTGGACTTTTCCCTCTAAAATCAACTTTCATATTCAAAATCTAACAGACTGTCATCATTAATGAAAAGACATGACGGTGTACTTTTACAGTGTGATGTTACGGGAAATCAGAGGGTAGATTTTGCTTTCGGCAATGGCAGATTGGGGAAGAGAGCTTGTCAAATCACTAGAAAACTGCGGACCTGCAGTGTTGGCGTCACAAAGATATGGGAACAGTATTGTATATCCATTATTATATAAGGAGATGGTGATCTCATTTGTAAGGGTTGAAAATTTTTTCATTCTATTACTACTTGTAATAAACATAAAGAACAACCGACAGCTCGGTTACTATTAGACTTGTCCCTAAACAGGTCGGTAGAGCTTGGTTTGGTAATAAAACAACCCCCTCTACTTTGTGACCGTGGACGTAAGCTTGATTACCTCCGCCGAACCATGTTAAACGCTCTTTGTCGATTTTTGTGTTTGCTTTGTCTTTTGCCACATTTGTCTTTGGTCTCCTTATAACCAAACAAATTCAAGGTTGAAAGAGGATTGTCTCGAGAGGGTTATCTCGAAACTACCTCTGGGACAAAAAATCACCCGTCAACAAACTTGTTGGGTAATTTTTTGTGAGATTTTGGCTTGAATTTGGAGGAACAAAAACAAAAAAATTCAGATTTCTTTTTTTTCCTCGTTCGGCAGGTGGGCAAGAGAGCAAAAAAGGAGAGTGAAGGAATTTTTGCTTCTTCTTTTAGCTTGGCAGATAGAGGCAGGCAAAAAGTGGAGAGAGAAGAGAGAAGGATTTTTTTTTTTTTTTTTTTTGCTTTTGTTTTATTAATAACAATTAAAGAAAAACAACCAAGTCTTTTAACAAAAACCATGGTACAGAGAATCTTTTCCCTACACCATAAATTTCAAAATTTTAACTTAACCAAAGTTAAAAAAAAATATCTCACCAACTAAGTTAACTAAATTACAATTAAATGATTTTAGTTACTTTAAATAAAAAAACATTCAATTACATTAACTATAGTTACCTTAAATAATTAATACCTTTATTTGTATAAACTAAGTAATTAATTTTGTATATTAATTTAACAATTAAATTAATTCACTAATTAATTACTAATTTATGTAAATCAAATTACATCTATATACAATAAACTTATATCAACTCTTGATATAAAATTAATTAATTCAATTAAATTAATTCATCTCATGAATTATCGGATCAAACAATTTAATCCTAAAACCCAAAAACTTTGTCAACATTTGACGAAAGTCGCCCTAGTGCTCAACGAGTAAACTTAATATTGTGGAACTCTCTAGGCTCACGTTCGGTTGTGACTGATATATATGTACATATATATCTCATATGCATATATACATATTCATGAAGCCCTACCCACCTATAAATCATGGCAAAAAACAACACGACACGCTGAACCATACAAGTTGAGGTTAAAACGTTAATGTATAGTCCTTTCGTCATTAGTGTCTCTTATTGAGTAAAGTTATAGTTTTACTGTCAAAACCTTATCTACTCAATGTACAATAAATTTTCATAATTATATTCCATTAATAAATAATATATGCAAAACTCATTTTCAATATTATTTATAATGTTAAAGAAAAATTTCTTCAACGAACTTTCGGCCGAAAAGATTTCGGAATATACTCTGAAATTTTTTTGGAAACATAATCCAACCATATGGACTGACGAATCCTCATATTAACACACACCATCTTCGTGAGCATCGGTCTATACCTAACAGTCATCCAGAGGTCAGACCATAAAAGGTTTCTGACATACATGGTATCAGGCATAGAGGATCACTCACAAGATCACCGTGGTGTCTCAAGTCAAAGGACCACAATAACTACTCAACTCGAAAAGATAACTATTGACAGTTTTATAGAATATCTATTAGTCATCTTCTATGAGTTTTGTCGATATTCATTCCACTAATGAATATCCGCATTTCTATACGAACTTCCGCTAAGCTCATAGTCTGTTGAGACAAACCATAAGTCCATTACATATATAGACAATGCACTAGTCTTACCAATATAATGACCGACCCATGTCAATGATCTAGACCAGAAATAATTTATATTCGAGAGAATGCGTGATATTTCTCAACACCATTTGCAACTCTTGCAACTATATCACCATATATTGTAACTCTCGGGTCTTTACTAATTTCATATAAGGTTCGAGTGAAACTCGAAATCTCTAACTCTTAGAGTAATCTAACACTTAGATTTACAATACTAAAATAAAAGTAAGAAATTACCATACAAATAAATAAATAATCATGATAAAGAAAATATTACATTGCATAAATAATAAATATTCATACAAAAAATGAATGGTGCTCGATCACCATTTCCAACACTCCCACTTGATCTAGTGTCATTCACGATGGTATCTAATACCCATTGACTCCACAGTTCTCAAACAACTTGGGAGTTAAGGCTTTAGTCAGTGGGTCCGCTATATTTTCTTCAGTTCGTACTTTACAAACTATAATGTCACCTCTAGCAAAAATTTCTCTAATTATGTGATACTTTCGTTCCACATGCTTAGATTTCTGATGAGCGCGAGGTTCCTTGGCTTGAGCTATCGCACCATTGTTGTCACAGAATAATGGAATAAGATCTACTATAGATGAGACTACTCCAAGCTCCGTAACAACTTTTTGATCCAGACAGCTTCATTTGCGGCTTCTGAAGCATCAATGTATTCTGCCTCGGTGGTGGAATCAGCAGTCGAACCCTGCTTAGTGCTCTTCCAACTAATGGCACGCCGTTGAGAGAAAACACAAACCCATATGTAGACTTTCTATCATCTGGATCAGATTGAAAATCTAAATCCGTGTAACCTCTCAATCGTAAGTCATTTTCTCCATAAATGAGAAACTTATCCTTTGTACCCTTAAGGTATTTCAGGATATGTTTAACAGCCATCCAATGGTCCTGACCCGGATCAGACTGATAACGACTTGTAACACTTACAGCCATGCTGATATCAGGTCTAGTACATAACATGGCGTACATTATGCTACCAACAGCGGAAACATAAAGCTGCTAACCATTTTAGCCCTTTCATCACCTGTCTTAGGACACATTTTCTTAGACAGATGAATACCATATTTAAAAGGCACATTGACTGTCTTACAGTCAACAAAATTGTACATTTCTATGATCAAATCAATGTACTTGGACTGAGAGAGTCCTATCAACCTCCTCGCTCTATCTCTATAAAGCTTTATACCTAGTATATAAGAGGCCTCTCCCAAATCCTTCATGGAGAAATTCTTACTTAGATAGGCTTTGACAGATTGTAACATACCTATATCGTTTCCGATAATAAGTATATCATCAACATAAAGCACTAATAAGACTACCATGCTCCCACTAGCCTTTTTTATAGACATAAGATTCCTCTTCATTTTTAATGAAATCAGACGATCTAATCACATCGTCAAAATGAAGATTCCAACTACGGGAAGCTTGTTTAAGTCCATAAATAGACTTTTTAAGCTTACATACCAGATTGGGATCTTTGGCAAATGCGAATCCCTCGGGTTGTTCCATATGGATATCTTCCTCAAGATTTCCATTCAAAAAAGTCGTTTTCACATCCATCTGCCAAATTTCATAATCATAATGTGCGGCAATAGCTAATAAAATCTTGATTGACTTAAACATGGCTACATGAGAAAAGGTTTCCTCATAATCAATACCAGATTTCTAAGTATATTCATTTTGCTACTAGTCGGGCCTTAAAGGTTTCAGCCTTTCCATCGGGCCCCCGCTTCCTCTTGTAAACTCATTTACACCGATAGGAACAATTTCATCGGGAAGCGGAACCAAGTCCCAGACTTAATTATCATGCATTGAGGCAATCTCGGATTTCATAGCTTCTAGCCATTTCTCTGCATCGATGTCTAACATCGCCTCTCTGTAGGTTAATGGATCATTTTCTTCGATTAAGAAAACATCGAGGGCATCGTCAGATGTCGTCTGGTATCTGACAGGGAGTCTCGATATCCTTTGTGACCTACGAGGTGGTTGTGTCAAAGGTATCTCATCTTCCTGAACTTCTGGTTCTATCGTCGATTCAATGTTACTTTGATTGACTTCATCAAGATCAATCATTCTATGATCTGCACTTTCTAACACAAATTGTGTTTCTAAGAAAGTTGCATTTCGAGCAACGAACACATTTCGGTCATCGGGATCATAGAACTGATATCCCATGGAATTTTTAAGATATCTAATGAATCGATACTTGTACCCTATAGGTGCAAGTTTATCCCGCTGTGCAACTCTTACATAAGCAGGACAACCCCAAATCTTAACATACTTAAAACTCGATTTCCTTCCAATCCATAACTCATACGGAGTGATCGGAACGGCTTTCGATGGAACTTTGTTCAGAAGATGAGCGACAGTGTCTAGAGCATGGCCCCACAAGTATATAGGTAGATCAGTAAAACTTATCATCGATCGAACCATATCTAATAAAGTTCGATTCCTCCTCTCTCCGAAACATCATTGTGTTGAGGAGTACCTGAAGGAGCATACTGAGCGAGAATCTCATTCTCTTTTAAATAACTCACGAACTCACTGCTCATGTACTCACCGCCCGATCTGATCGAAGGCATTTCAAGAGTTTTCCGGTTTATTTCTCTACTTCAAATCGGTATGCTTTAAATTTTGCAAAAAATTTCGATTTGTGTTTCATAAGAAACACATAACCATATCGTGACAAATCATTGATAAAAGTTACAAAGTATTGAAACCCACCCATGACAGCATGATTAAATCTCAAACCTTGTATATTGATTATAACTATGTTTAGTAGTGATAAAAAAGTTCCTACTGACTAGATCCAACATTCTTAATTTTTCCATCTTCCTTGCTGTAAGTGTTAGGAGGAACGGATATGTCGAGAGCAGCGGAACGGGCGTGAGATCAAATCCCGAGCAATTTTTTTTTTCAACAATACCCTAAAAGTGTATTAAAATATTTACTTCCATAAGCTTAAAATTATTTCAATGCATTAAAACTCATGTATCATCATATATTAATTTTTTTATGCATCAATATAATTTCCATAAGCTTAAATAAATATTCTAAACACTTTAATAATTTTATCAACACTTAATAAAATAATCCAAGCATCAAAATATTCTCCAATAATTGTCAAATATAAACCAAGCATATAAATTCAATATATCATCCATACATTAATTTCTATACTCTTTAATGCTTAAAAAATTCCTCACATACATGCTTATAATTATCCAACAATTCATGAACAATTTCTCAACAACAACAACCCAACAATAAATTTATAAAATAAATTTACCTACAATGGCTTTGAATCCTTGCTAATTTGAGAAGCTTTGCATCTAAGCCCCAAATCCATCAAGCTCTTTGAATCTTTGAACTTCTTCTTTCTCCACCAAATCAAGCTTATTGAAAAATAAATTTTGGTAACCAAAAGGTGGTTTGATCACTCAAGAATGACAACAAAATTTTTCCTAAAGTTTAACTCTTAACCCTAGAAAAATTAACACTTCAAGCACACAATTAATTAATTCTTACACTTTAGGATTAATTTCATGTTCTTGATAACTTGTTGGGTAATTTTAGGTGAGAATTTTGGCTTGAATTTGGAGAACTAAAAACAACAAAAATTCAGATTTCTTTTTTTTTTCCTGGTTTCGGCAGGCAGAGAGCAAAAAAGGAGAGTGAAGGAATTTTTGCTTCTTCTTTTTGGCTTGGCAGAGGCAGGCAAAAAGTGGAGAGAGAAGGATTTTTTTTTTTTTTTTTTTTTTTTTTTTTTTCTTTTTGTTTTTATTAATACTAATTAAAGAAAAACAAACCAAGTCTTTTAACAAACCATGGTACAAGAGATTTTTTTTCCTACACCATAAATTTCAAAATTTTAACTTAACCAAAGTTTAAAAAATCTCACCAACTAAGTTAACTAAATTACAATTAAATGATTTTAGTTACTTTAAAAAAAAAACATTCAATTACATTAAATATAGTTACCTTAAATAATTAATATATTTATTTGTATAAACTAAGTAATTAATTTTGTATATTAATTTAACAATTGATTAATTCACTAATTAATTACTAATTTTATGTAAATCAAATTTACATCTATTATACAATAAACTAATATCAACTCTTGATATAAAATTAATTAATTCAATTAAATTAATTCATCTCATGAATTATCAGATCAAACAATTTAATCCTAAAACCCAAAACACTTTGTCAACATTTGACGAAAGTCGCCCTAGTGCTCAACGAGTAAACTTAATATAGTGAAACTCTCTGGGCTCACGTTCGGTTGTTACTTTTATATACATATTCATGAAGCCCTGCCCACCTACAAATCATGGCTAAAAACAACACGACACGCTGAACCATACAAGTTGAGGTTAAAACTTTAATGTATAGTCATTTCGTCATTACCGTCTCCTATTGAGTAAGGTTATAGTTTTACTGTCAAAACCTTATCTACTCAATATATAATAAATTTTCATAATTATATTTCATTAATAAATAATATATGAAAAACTCATTTTCAATGAGTTTGTTCGATATTCATTCCACTAATGAATATCCGCATTTCTATACGAACTTCT
>SKCR01047202.1:0-30194 GCA_019454045.1 Zanthoxylum bungeanum
TTGATTTCATTAAGTTCCCGATGTTATTTATTTATATCTGTAAAATATCTAAAAACAAAAAGAAACCGTATTGTCCATCATTTTGTTTGTTCGTTGATTTCTAACCGGTGAAGCCAAACTTGCCCTAACACGTGGCCCCATCCGAGCCACTCACTTCGATTCGACGGTCAGAAATCCCAGATCCGCTCATAAAAAGAGCCACCACCCACCATTTTTTCTTTTATGACTTCTTCTTCCCCAAGGTAA
Organism: Zanthoxylum bungeanum; assembly: GCA_019454045.1. Taxonomy (NCBI): domain Eukaryota; kingdom Viridiplantae; phylum Streptophyta; class Magnoliopsida; order Sapindales; family Rutaceae; genus Zanthoxylum; species Zanthoxylum bungeanum. The sequence goes on from SKCR01047202.1 coordinate 247, forward strand.
ACTAAGCATTCTCAAGGGTGCCTCACAACTGCAAATCTTCCTCAAACCTCAGAATCTGTTCGTCATCTCTTCTCGAAACAAGTAAGTTCCCCACTGATCTCCGTCTTGTTCGTCCCATGCTCTTTGATATTGTGTAGGTTGTTTCGTTTGCTCATGTGTATACTCGGGTTTTTGTGGGTTTTTGGATAGTTTTGGTTTGAGGATGAACGGGTTGTTATGGTTTCGAGTTCATGATGCATGTGGTTTGTGGAATTTCTTTGGTGCACTTGTGATTGTGACTTGAGAAACTTAAGATTATATTGTTGCTTAGGTCTTTGTAGAGCTTTTTAGGGTTTGACACTTGGTATGGAAGGAACCAGTGAGCCTTCGGGCAAAACTCTACTAACATTGAATTTCTATTGACCAACCTCTTCATCCCGTATTTCACTAGGAATGTCTGAATTCGAGTCTTCCACTTCCCCTAATCCTCTCAAAACGCTACCACTCGACGTGTCGCTCCGACCTGAAGTAATACACAGCTCAGGGTCTGAAAGCTCTAGAGACTACGACACCTCTCCAAGAACTTCAGATAGGGGCAGACATGGCCACCAACAGAAGTTTGTCTGACTTGAGCCTCACCGACCAGAGCTAGACTTCTAGGGTCTTGACATTGATCGAGCCTCGTCTATGATCGAGGCAGACCTACAAGATTTGAGGGAATTGTACTTCATTCCTGAGGATATCGAACTTCTGGTCCCAAACGACGACGATCTGGCCAGCCGCCCTGAAAGAGGTCCGGGTAGCAGTGTGTAAAGCCATCCTGGAGTGGGACTGCATCTGTCCATTCAAAAATACTTTGCAAAAAATACGGCCGGTATGAACCTGGCCCAATGCCAGCTGAACCTGAATGGATGTAGGGTTTTGTCCGGTTTGCACGTGATATGGAGCCGAGTTGGTTTAGGAGAGCCCGAATTTTGTAAGCTACAGAGGTTGTACCGAATGAATGCTAACCCAAAGGAATACGAGGGTTGATATTACATCTCTTCTTATATTGGGGCCGACCCACTGATCTCCCAACTCCCAGCCATAAATAAAAACTTCAAGGACAAATGGTCTGGGTTTAAGGCTATTGGGGGATGCTCCGGTTTGAGGTTGGTGCGATCATATCAATCCCAATGTGTCTTTCGAGTGGGAGGTAATTTTTTCCTGACCTGATTATTTATTGTTCTGACCGAACTCCTTCTAAACTTTGCGAATCTCACAGCCTGGTGGGGAGAAATCTCGAAGGTACACCATCACAACCGGGTACAGATCAATCGGCATCTGCGTACCGGAGTAACGATCCTGACCTTCTCAATACTTCATCCTTAACTACCTCGGGACTTATCCCTCACATTCCACCATCTGACCCTAAGAAGCCTGGTAGGCTCTGACCGACCTGCTGTACTCTCGTGCTTTAATTCTAAAGTTTTATGTTTTCTCATTCTTTTACTTATCTATTCTTCTTTTTCTTGCAGAGATGTCAACCAAAAAAGATGTGAATAAGATCACTGATGAGCTAGCAAAGTGGTCCGGGGAAACATGGGGGAGCTCGGGGTAGGCTCACCACGCTTGTTCCTCCCGTGGCCAGGCAAAGAGCTACTCCTTTCGTTTTCTCATCCGCAGGACATTCGCATCCTCAACAACCGAGGTGATTAAGAATGGATCTGACCACCGAGATTTTGGCTTCCATGGGAAGAGTTTCAACCTTGATTTGTTTAACAGTACCTTATGCCCTGGTTCCAATTATATGCGCATTAACTTCTCATCATGTTTCTTTCTGGCCTTTTCTTTGTATAATTTGGCATTCTCAAAAGGCTGAATGTGAATTCTTCCAATTCGTTGAGCTGGTGAAACTGTTTCTCTTTTGTTGCTTGTTGTGCAAGAATAGGCTTCTTCAGTACGCAATGCGCTTTATCTTCGGGCTTCATAGACAGTTTGTCAGTAGAACTTTACATTGCATTGGAGTTCTGGATGGTACTATGTATCACATCAAGTTTGAAACATTTCTCATTCTTGTCGTCATCCGGGAAATTCATGGCTTTGAAAATATTGAATGTTACTTCTTAGTCTTGTACCCTCATGGTTAGTTCTTTTTTTTGTTTATCAATAATGGTTCGACCTGTAGCCAAGAATGGTCTCCCGAGGATGATCGGAACGTCTTCATCTTCCTCCATATCAATGACAATAAAATCTGCTGGGAAAATGAATTTGTTAACTTTGACCAGCACATCTTCAACTACACCTCTCGGAAATACGAGCGTTCTATCAGCAAGTTGTAGAGAGACTGAGGTTGCATTGTTTCTCCAATATGCAATTTCATGTAAATAGAAAAATGCATTAAGTTAACACTTGCACCTAAATCACACAAAGCCCTACCGAAGTCATGTTCTCCTATGGTGCAAGGAACAATGAAACTGCCAGGATCTTTCAACTTTAAGGGAAGCTTCATCTGGATGATAGCGCAACATTCTTCTAATAATGCTACTATCTCGTAATCTCCCAATCTCCGCTTTCGTGAAAGAATATCTTTCATGAATTTAACATAGCTGGGCATTTCTTCCAATGCTTCTGCGAATGGAATGTTGATGTGCAACTTTTTGAACACCTCCAAGAATCGAGCAAACTGCTTGTCTAGTTTGTTTTTCTGGAGACGCTGTGGAAAAGGTGGAGGTGGAGGTGGAGTGATTTTTTCTTGACATTTTTCCTTTCCTTCTTTTTCCTCCATCTGTGTGTTGGACAATTATGACCCATAGCGTCACTATTTGTACAGATCATGATGTTGTTGTACAAATTAACTATGTGACAAATGAGATTGCTCTCTTATCATTTGTGATTAGATCACCAAGATGTATAAATGATGAGAGGTCCCTATGATTTGTTCCTGGATTGAGAATGATATGAGACAGTATCAGTCCACGAAGGATAAATCATTAAATATCCCTAGTCAGAGTATTATCGAGATTGGACATCGATAAATGCGTAAAAGACTAGTTATTACACTTGTGCGCGTTGTGAGGGCACAACGGTATAGTTCTCATATATTTGGGTATAGGATACTCATGCAAGTGTAATAGGAGGTTGTGTTTTACCGATGGTATGGGAAACAGCTTCGCTCTGGATATACCCTCTCGGAATTCCATTAGTAGTATGACTATGTGTCTATGGAAGTCCGAAATCAGGGTAGGTGTATTTGGTCTTAACCTGAGACTTGCACCGCTAATACTTGCGACAATCAATATACTTTGGTTTTGGTCGTCCAGGGCTTTAACAGGTTCTGTGTAGGCCTCTGCTGGGTATATTAGAATCGTAGTGTGTTGGGTGTGATGTCAAGACGGAAGTATCACTCCAGTCATATGGAGATGATGGTCAAGTAGGATACGGAACTGGTTCTCTTATATGCTGTAGCTATCGGGTTATTATGACAAGGTCATGTATATTCGATTATAGAGACTAGTTACCAGAGATCTGATATGTGCTTCGTACGGGGCAGACACAACTCCAGCCCCAGGCCTAGCACGTGACATCTGATACTGGATCGAAATACGCAATACTACGTATACTACGCCTGATATAGATCCTTATATTCCTGTAAGGATATTTCTAGAGAATTGGGTAGGCTTGGCGCTTTGTTAGAAGCCAACCTTGTCTTGTAAATCAGTATAAACGTAGTACTAGGTACTTACGTGTTCGGATAGTCCAACGACCGAATTTACTGCCAACATATCTGGGGATCTCATGGGTCGCTTCCCGAAGATTCATCGATGATGTATGACTCGTACTTTTAATTATCTGGTATTAATTGGATGAGAGAGAAAATTAATCTAGGATAATTGCGGAGATATTTTATCTGGGATAAAATATCAATTAAAGAGAGAAAACGATTAATTTGGAATTAATCGATAAATTAATATATTCGATATATTAAACGATATTGGATTTCGACGCGGAATTGAAATTAGATTTTAATTCGGGCGAACGAATTGCTTTAGAATTAATTCATTAGCGACGTGAATAGTAATTATGCTAGGCATGATTATTTAATTAAATTAGATTTAATTACGTCGCAATGAAAAATTCGTTAATTTGGAAATAGTGAACCCGAGCCCGGGATTGTTTGCGAGCGCATTCGCATTTTGAATTCGAGTGCGGCATGCAAGTCAAATCAAGCGTCAAATCGCTAGTCGCATCTAGCGTCACATCATTCGTCAATCAAGTGATAGATGTCTTTCACTTTGAGTGATTGACGCAAGTCACTATTCATGAGTAATGTGAGTTGATGGAGGTTGGTGTGGCTTTTATTGTTTGACTTCAAAAATCCAAATTTATGTAAATCATTATTGTTTTTGAAAAGGAATTATGTGTATTAGATACACAAATACACAAAACCAACACCATTCCACACTCTCTCTTCTCACGATTTTGGGAGCCAAAATCTTCATCTCTCTCATTTCGGCCAACATCCATTTCTTCTGGTTTGGTAGCCCACTGCCGAGAGCCAATGAAGAAAAAGGAAGCAAAGTGTGATGATTTTGCGGCAAAATCATCAAGAGCTAGCACTCTGAGAGACATTCGAAGGTGATAGGGAAGTCCACCCATGAGCTTGGAATCATTTGACGAAGCTTGGAGCTTGACGAATGATGATTGAAGCCGAAAATGAAGGAGCAACAGCAGCTCACTGCCATGACCATCCATGAGCAGAAACTGAATTTTTGTTCATCGTAGCGTCGCTCAACCGATCGATGTGAGTATTCCGCAATTCCCTCGTTGTATTCGCATTTGTTTCATGCTTGTTATTGATCTTGGGATGCTTAGAAAATTCCAACAATTGTATCAGAGCGATTGAAAAGCATGAAATTTGATTAGGGCTTAAAATTTGGGTAAAATGTATTTGAGCATGATTGATTAAATTGGATGTTTGAGTATGCTTAATGCATGTTTAATTGAAGTTATTTGATCAATTTCAAGAAATTTTGTTTGGAACAATTTTCCACAATTTGATGTGTTGGCCGAATACATTGGTGCCCTAAATCTTGGTAATTTTTGTTTCGTTGATCATTGGATGACTTGAAACGATTGGGAAATGTTGATTTAATGTCGATTATGGATTTAATTGGATTGAAACCGAATCGGACACAAATTGCCCAAATTACCGAGAATGATATAGCATGTAATTGGGTTTGATTTTTGTTAAAATGTGTTGGACATGTTTTAATGTTAATGGCATGATTAGTTAGTGTAGATTGATGTTTTAGAAATGTTAATTTGGGTGATTAATTATGTAATGCACTTTGAGTAATTAAATTATGAAATTGGATTTTTTGTAATTTAATTATTTGGGCTTAAAATTGGATTTGGGCTTGAATGTTGTAAATGGGCTTATTGGGCTTGGTTGTACCAAGTTGGGTTTAGGAAAAATTGGTTGGATCCAATTGGGCCCAAAACCGCCTCCATAAAGCCCAAATGCGACTAATAGACCTTTAAAGTTTAATTGGGCCTAATGTGCCTAAATTGATTTATGGGCTTATGGGGTTACTCCTTGATTGGACTTTGGTTATTGGGTTTGACCCGAGTTGACCAAAAGTCCACGCCTTAAAGAAATTAATTAAAAGCCCATTGGACTTTAATTAAATTGACGTTGGACGTTAATCGGCTTTGAGACCCGTAACGATTAAATTTGGAATTAAATCGTAAAAGGTTTATTAATAAAGTGTAGTATTTAATTTGGAATTAAATAGTGAATTAGTATTAAATACAAATTGAATTAGATTTAATTTTGTAGTTTAATTTAATTAAAGAATTCGTACTTTGAGTACTTATTCGCAAAACGAGTTCGACTCGAGCAAAATCAAATCGTTGTTTGAACATTGGATGGTCACTAATTATCAGATTAATTAATTTGATTAGATTGATTGATAACATGCTTGTGTGAATACATGGTTGCGATGCATGAATAATGTATATCAGATGGATATTAGATGGGTGGGGCAATTTTTGAATTTGTTGTAATAAATTTGGAATTTATTAATTTGACCTGCGTGTCCAGCTTATAACCTCCTTATTCTTGTATTCTCTTCTCACCTATTCCCCTCAATGTAAATTAGGTTTCTTTAGAAGTGTAGTGTAACGGGTAGAAGTAAATACTTGTGCTAATGGGAGAGAGGAAATGGAGAGATTTGATCTAGGATCAATGTGTAAAGTATCCATCCGCATATCATTATTATTTTATCATATGCGCTTTATTATGTGTTTAGAATGCATGTTTAAGGGTGTATGATGATGAGACCTTAACAAAGATAATAAATTGGTTGCCAATTTGCACTCGAAAAACCCTCACAAAATATTAAGCGTTTTTCCTTCCATTGAGTGATTCTTACTCAAGATCCGAGACTGGCATTGGCTTGTTGGCCAAAGTCAAGGCCTTTGTCCGTCGAGGATGTGTTTGAATCACGAGAGCTTTGTTCCATACTGGTGTCTTGTCCAAGTTGTGGTTTGTTGGCCAAAGTCAAGACCACTTCTTGTCCATCGACATTGATTACGAAGCTTTCCATGGTCAATGGGTTCCGCTTAACTGGGATCACTAAGTTTGTTGTGCCAAAGCCAAGGCTTAGTTGATTCAGAGGAAAAAAGGTTAGGTAATATATTGGATATATTGGCATATATAAGATATATATTTCGGACTTGGATGTCCCCCTACTGGATCTAGGAATTGGATTGGATCCAATTGATCTTAGAGATCTACCTAGTTAATTATCATACATTTGTTGGCCAAAGTCAAGATTGTGTGATATTTAACGGATTCTAGCCCACTAGGAAACACGGTTTCCCGAGTACTCGACAGAGGGTTAGAGGCTCGCCGAAAAATAGTGGGAGGCAAGAATTGAATTTGCAATATTCGTTTAATTACTTGCCATACGCACTTAATCACAAACATCATTCGTCAAATTATTAAATGTTAGTTGGACTAATATTTAAATTGTTGTTTTAATATAACAGTTGGACTGTATTCAAACTAATTTAATTATAGTTGATTAAATAGTTGGACTATTGTAATCATTATAATAAATAGTACCTAGATCGTATATTAAATAGTTGGACTATTAGAATCAAGATATAATTGAAAGATTGACATTTAAAACATGATCCTAAGGAAAATGTATTTAAATGGTTTAATTTTCAAATTGGGAATAAAGTTTCAGGATGGTCCTGGAAATTAATAAGTTACTTTATTTGATAAAATAACATATTATGCCTAAGCCCGAAGTTAAGCAAATAGTAGAGCATGATCTTTGGAAGATTCATGTGATGATAACTTTAGTGCTTAATCCATTAAGCTTGTCGTAGTAGACTCCTTAATTTCTTAATCAGAACTAAGGATTAGATCCTTAAAGTATGATACTGAAATTGAAGGATCTTCATAAATCTATATTTAGATTTTAGAAGTACTAAAATTGCAATAATAACTCATGGAGAGTTAATGGATATTCTCAATGAGACAAAGCCTAAGTTTGCAATAAGGCAAGTAGCGCAAGTCCCACCTTACTTCGATATTCTAGAAACCCAAGGCTTGGCCAAAGGCTTCTGGAATATGGAAAAGGGCAAAGGCAAAATCATTATAATCTTCTGGGAAGATAAAGGACATATCCCAAAATGTCTACTTAAATTGTGGCAAACGGGATCGCGGAAGCGTAACTGCCGTTTGGACAAAGCAGACATAAAGGAATTGAAGAACGGGCAAGGCTCTGACTTCAAATATGTTTGTCATAATTATGTTCACTACTAGTATTAAAATTGGATTTTAAATACTTAGTGTGGTACATAAATATATATACTGATATTCAGAATCTGCTATGAGCAGGATACTGACTTCAGATTGAGATAAATCTACGAATTGGAGACGGGACGAAAGTCGCTGTTTTAACCGTAGATACCTAATTTAGGAACTACCCTTTGGGTGTGTACTTAAATTAGGAAACTGTTATAATGTAACTAGTTTGACTAGAAACATTATCTCTATATCAGTGTTTAACCCCTGCGGGTGAACCTTTATATCCTAGAACACTAAAGTGTTTTATTATATAAAGATGATATTGAGATAAACACGTTAGATGTGAATAACAACATTTATATTTTGAATATAAATAAATCTCAAACATATAACATGCCTACCCAATTCTCCGGAAATATCCTTATAGGAATAAAGGATCTATATCAAGCGTAGTATACCGTAGTATTGCGTATTTCTATCCAGTATCGGATGATCACGTGCTAGGCCTGGGGCTGGAATTGTGTCTGCCCCGTACGAAGCACATGTCGGATGTCTGGTGACTAGTCTCTATAATCGGATAAACATGACCTAGTCATAATATCCCGATAGCTGCAGTATTTAAGAGAACCAGTCCCGTATCCTACGTGACCATCATCTCCATATGACTGGAGTGACACTTCCGTCTTGACATCACACCCAACACACTACGATTCTCAATATACCCAGTATTGGCGTACACAGAACCTGTTAAAGCCCTGGACGACCTCAACCAAAGTATATTGATTGTCGCAAGTATTAGCGGTGCAAGTCTCAGGTTAAGACCAAATACACCTACCCTGATTTCGGATTTCCATAGACACATAGTCATACTACCAATGGAATTCCGATGGGGTCTATCCAGAGCGAAGCTGTTTCCCGTACCATCGGTAAAACACAACTCCTATTACACTTGTATGAGTATCATATACCCAATATATTAGAACTATGTTGTTGTGCCCTCACAACGCGCACAAGTGTAATACTAGTCTTTTACGTATTTATCGATGTCCAATCTCGATAATACTCTGACTAGGATATTTAATGATTTATCCTTCGTGGACTGATACTGTCTCATATCATTCTCCGTCCAGGAACAAATCATAGAGACCTCTCATCATTTATACATCTAGGTGATCTAATCACAAATGATAAGAGTGCAATCTCCTTTGTCACATAGTTAATTTATACAGCAACACCATAATCTGTACAAATAGTGACGCTATGGGTCATAATTGTCCAACAGGTTAATCATGAGTCGCTCTGAGCTACCATTTCCTTCAACGGATAAGCATAAACAGTGCAAAACTTATTTAGAATAAGGTTCCATAATAATCTGTTTGACAGACTTCATATTAGATATGAACAGGAAAGAAACCGAGTTTCTCAATCCTGATAATTTGGGTATGCTAGGCATATGTTTGAATGATACCAAACTAAAACCCAAATCGGATAAGTGCCAAATTGTAGGTTATCCTATGGATACCAAATTATAGTACTTATACAACTCACAAGAGAACAATGTAATTGTTGCTCGCCATGCGGTTTTCCTAAGAGGAATACCGATATGCAGTGGTAAGTGGGAGGATAGTAAAACTCGATGAAAATCGGAGTAATACTATTCCAAGGCACCGAATCTTAATGGAACATAAATATTTCATCAAGGATGAAACTATTACCAATAATCTTTGAATACACAAGAACCGCGTAGGTCGGAGAGAGTCAGAAAACAACCTAGGGTATGAGTTTCTGATCACACCTCATAAAGATGACTATCTTATTGAGGAATACCAACTGACTAAGTATGAGGAAGTGATACAAGGTATCGACTCCCAATTATGGCAAAGTGCCATGATGTCCGAAATGGATTCCATGTATACCAACTATGTTTGGACACTAGTTGATGTACCGCAAGGCATTGTGTCTATAGGTAATATATGAGTCTTCAAGTAAGACATACATGGATGGCAACATACCAACGTATAAAGCTAGGCTTTTAGCGAAAAGGTAACGTTATCAACATTGTGTTGATTATGATGAAACCTTTTACCTGTTGCCACGGTAAATCCATTTGGATAATGCTTGATAACGCTGCATATTTCATTTATGAAATATGTCAGCTTAACGGGAAAATCGCTTTCCTGAAAATGAAACCTTTTGGAGGATGTTTACAACATCCTGACAGTTTTGTCGTCCCAAAACTAGCAAACAAGGTTTGCGGGTTATTCAATCCATGTTTGGATTGAAGCAATCATAGGTTATTGGAACTATTGTTTTGATATAATCATAATGCTTTATGATTTAATTCAAAACGATAATGATTCGTGTGTATATAAAGAGTTAGTGGGAGCGCACTGACAATAAATGTCCTATAAATAATGATAATATATGTCATTTCTTGGAAATGATATTCCCAAAATAATTATCGGTGAAAGCTTGGCTTTCATAAATACTCTCTCGAGAAATCGTACATTGAAAAATATACGTGACCTGGTGTCTCATACGCTTTGAGCATATGGATTCATAAACAAGCCAATCCATGTGATAGTCACTGGATTGAAGTTAAGAACATCTGTTAGTATCTTAGAGATCTAAGGATGATGTCATAATCTATGGAGAAGAAGAACTTGAAGTGACTGGGATCACTACTGCAAGTTTCCTAACCGATAAAAACGACTCTAAGTCGCAAAACGGTACTATGCAGTTTGAAATAACGGTACAGTGAGCTGGAAATCTTCCAAGCAAGATACTGTTACAGAATAAACAACTAATGCGGGTTATTACTGCTGCTGAGGCAGCAATAGAATCCATTTGGGTCGATAACAAATCTAATTAGATTAGATATAGATCTTTTAGCAGCTGAGCTAGGCTACAATGCAGGCTAAAGAATTAATTGTCTCATCAACGATCCAGATATATACTTAGATATTCATCTGATTTGTTCGGATTATACATTGTGGTGATGTGATGATGGAATAAATCGCATCAGATGATAATCATGCAAATCCGCTAACGAAAGCCTTTCCTCAGCAGTTTGAGCGAACCGTACATAGTTCGGGTGTTAGACACTCGAGTGACTGGCTATAGGCCAAGTGGGAGATTGTTGGACAATTATGACCCATAGCGTCACTATTTGTACAGATCATGGTGTTGTTGTACAAATTAACTATGTGACAAATGAGATTGCTCTCTTATCATTTGTGATTAGATCACCAAGATGTATAAATGATAGGAGGTCCCTATGATTTGTTCCTGGATTGAGAATGATATGAGACAATATTAGTCCACGAAGGATAAATCATTAAATATCCCTAGTCAGAGTATTATCGAGATTGGACATCGATAAATGCGTAAAAGACTAGTATTACACTTGTGCGCATTGTGAGGGCACAACGGTATAGTTCTCATATATTTGGGTATAGGATACTCATGCAAGTGTAATAGGAGGTTGTGTTTTACCGATGGTACGGGAAACAGCTTCGCTCTGGATAGACCCCCTCGGAATTCCATTGGTAGTATGACTATGTGTCTAGGGAAGTCCGAAATCAGGGCAAGTGTATTTGGTCTTAACCTGAGACTTGCACCGCTAATACTTGCGACAATCAATATACTTTGGTTTTGGTCGTCCAGGGCTTTAACAGGTTCTGTGTACGCCTCTGCTGGGTATATTGAGAATCGTAGTGTGTTGGGTGTGATGTCAAGACAGAAGTATCACTCCATTCATATGGAGATGATGGTCACGTAGGATACGGAACTGGTTCTCTTATATGCTGCAGCTATCGGGATATTATGACAAGGTCATGTTTATCCGATTATAGATACTAGTTACCAGAGATCCGATATGTGCTTCGTACGGGGCAGACACAATTCCAGCCCAAGGCCTAGCCGTGACATCTGATACTAGATCGAAATACGCAATACTACGTATACTACGCCTAATATAGATCCTTATATTCCTGTAAGGATATTTATGGAGAATTGGGTAGGCATGGAGCTTTGCTAGAAGCCAACCTTGTCTTGTAAATCGGTATAAACGTAGTACTAGGTACTTACGTGTTCGGATAGTCCGACGACCGAATTTACTGCCAACATATCTGAGGATCTCATGGGTCGCTTCCCGAAGATTCACCGATGACGTATGACTCGCACTTTTAATTAATCTGGGATTAATTAGATGAGAGAGAAAATTAATCTGGGATTAATTGCGGAGATATTTTATCTGGGATAAAATATCAATTAAAGAGAGAAAACGATTAATTTGGAATTAATCGATAAATTAATATATTCGATATATTAAACGAAATTGGATTTCGACGCGGAATTGAAATTAGATTTTAATTCGGGCGAACGAATTGATTTAGAATTAATTTGTTAGCGACGTGAATAGTAATTATGCTAGGCATGATTATTTAATTAAATTAGATTTAATTACGTCGCAACGGAAAATTCGTTAATTTGGAATTAGCGAACCCGAGCCCGGGATTGTTTGCGAGCGCATTCGCATTTCGAATTCGAGTGCGGCATGCAAGTCAAATCAAGCGTCAAATCGCTAGTCGCATCTAGCGTCACATCATTCGTCAATCAAGTGATAGATGTCTTTCACTTTGAGTGATTGACGTAAGTCACTATTCATGAGTGATGTGGTTGATGGAGGTTGGTGTGGCTTTTATTATTTGACTTCAAAAAGCCAAATTTATTGTAAATCATTTATTGATTTTTTGAAAAGGAATTATGTGTATTAGATACACAAATACACAAAACCAACACCATTCCACACTCTCTCTCTTCTCACGATTTTGGGAGCCAAAATCTTCATCTCTCTCATTTCGGCCAACATGCCATTTTTCTTCTGGTTTGGCAGCCCACTGCCGAGAGCCAAGGAAGAAAAAAGAAGCAAAGTGTGATGATTTTGTGGCAAAATCATCAAGAGCTAGCACTCCGAGAGACATGCGAAGGTGATAGGGAAGTCCACCCATGAGCTTGGAATCATTTGACGAAGCTTGGAGCTTGACGAATGATGATTGAAGCCGAAAATGGAGGAGCAACAGCAGCTTACTGCCGTGACCATCCATGAGCAGAAACTAAATTTTTGTTCATCGTAGCGTCGCTCAACCGATCGATGTGAGTATTCTGCAATTCCCTCGTTGTATTCGCACTTTTTTCATGCTTGTTTATTTATATTGGGATGCTTAGAAAATTCCAACAATTGTATCAGAGTGATTGAAAAGCATTTCCAGGCTTTTGCACATTTGCTCCAACTTAGTATTCACTGCTGAGTTAGCTACAACTTCATAAATTCCTACAATTCGTTGAATCATGCTCCTTTCTGTTGGCCACAATGAATTGTTGTTTGACATTTATTCGATTAAGTCTCAGGCTTGGTCTTCTCCTTTTGCCATCAAAGCTCCTCCAGCAGCAGCATCAATTGTGGTTCTCATCAGTCCAGAAAGTCCATTATAGAAAGTTTTGACTTGAAGCCAATTTGGAATCTCATGGTGAGGACATTTCCGGAGCAAATCTTTGTACCTTTCCCAAGCTTCGTAGAGAGTTTCCGAGTCAAGTTGTACAAAGGATGTGATGTCATTTCTCAGTTTTATTGTTCTGGCTGGTGGAAAGTACTTTGCAAGGAATTTGGTGGCTAGAGTGTTCAAAGTTGTGATGGAACCTACTGGTAGTGAATGTAGCCAAGCTTTTGCTCTGTATTTCAAGGAATATGGAAAAACTCGCAGTCTCATTGCTTCTTCTGATGCTCTGTTGTAATTGAAAGTGCCGCAAACTTCCAGAAAGTTGTTGATGTGGGCATTAGGATCTTCAGTTGCATTCCCCATAAACTGTACTGACTGCTGAATCATCTGAATGCATGTTTTGATGTCACACGCATTTGCTGGTAAGTGAGGAAGTACAATACATGAAATAAGGCTGTCTACCACTGGAATAGTTCTGTCTCGAATAGGAATTGGTGGTGCAACTTCCAAAGGTTCAGGTTCCATGTTAACAATTGCTTCTTGGCCTTCTCGCCTTTCCCTTCTCAACTGTCTGATGGTTCTTTCAATCTCTGGGTCAAGAGGTCGGAGTTCAAAGCTTCTAGTTCGTCTCATGTAGTGTCTGAGAACCTGAAACACAAGAAAATAGAAACAATAAGTAAAAAGAAATTAGATACAAGTAAAGGTATCTAACCTCAAAACTAATAATGAAAGATAAATAAGTCCCAGGCAACGGCACCAAAAACTTGACCGGCGTAATCATACGCGAATAACACAAGCGCACGTATCGTTCAAGTAGTATAAAAAGTATCGATCACACGATGACTTAAAACCTTTTGTTATCAATTTATGAAGTTAAATGTTTACAAGTATCTAATGGATTGATTGGGTGATGACTTTAAAATTAAAACAAGTAAATAAATTACTTGAAAGAAGATTGAAGAAAATTCAAATTTATAAAACTATCCAGGGTTGTGAATCCTTCCAATATCTTTTTTAAAAGATGAAGTGGTTATTTTACGTTTGTGTAATATATTGGTTTATTAACCTGGAACACGAAATTATGTAAAAGCCTCTTCCGATGGTCAAATACAAATACCCAGTATAACCCAATTAATCATATTCCTATGTTAACCAAAGTATCTGAATTCATTAAGATTAAGTTGCAATTATGGCGACCCCCGCCCGACAGGTATATTCCTATCATGTAAGGAAATCTATTAAAGGGTTATCTATCCTCAAAGAAGATCGTGGGCTATTGAGTCTAAGGTCTTTAACCTAAAATCTCTTTTCCAAGTTCATTTTAAGTTTACCAGTTCAATTTTATTAATGGCCAGTTAATAAAAAGCATTAGGATTAAGGCTCAATAAATAAACCTTTATATTACCCAAACTGTAATTTAACCCCTTATAAATTGGTGATATTGGATTTCATCACAACCCGAGATAACTGGCTTAGTTACGACACATATTTACGGGTAGTAAAAACTTAAATAACAGAAAAGACATAAAGTAAATGCTGGAAAGTAAATTACTGGAAAGTAAATGCTGAAAGTAAATAAAGTAAAAGTACAATAAAGAAAATATTTAGGTAAAAGGATCTACTTTTATTACTATTATTTTAGATATCTCCCTTAATATAATATATTAACTTTGCATGATAATTACCAACCAGCCATATAGGCGGTATCCTGATTAAGTCAAATTAATAATTAATTACCAACCGACCAACCAGGCGGTATCCATGCTTAGTCAGGTTAAAACTAATTTATAATTAATTACCAACCGACCAATATGGCGGTATCCTCGTTAAGTGAGATTTTAAATAGTTATTATATTATAATTATGGGAGATTAATCTAAATAGCAATAATAAAAGCTTTACATTTTACCCCAGTAAGGGGGAGTTACCTCCTCATTGCTTGAAAAGTAAAAACTGAAAAAGTAAAGAAAGAAAAATATTGTGCGTAAAAGTAAATTGCGGAAAGTAAAAACTGAAAACTGTAAATAAACAAACAAGATACAATCTTCTTAGTTATTCTTAAGGAATTTTAAAGAAGAAAGTATGAATTTACAAATGAAATGGCTTGGTATTTATAGGCAAAATTTTGCCTCCACCAAATCCATTATTAAATTCTCCACCAAATCCATTATTAATTGCTATCATGTTTGGTGGGAGCTTGACGTTTTTTATTTTTTTATTTATTTTTTATTTTTTTTATCTTTGAAAATGACTTTAATAATTACACATAACACACTTCCTGATATTTCATCAATTTCGGTCATGAAATATTCAGAATTCGAAATTATTTTATTCTTCAAAGTTGTATATCTTTGAGTCTTCTTTAATATGGAACTTGAATCAGCTCAATCCGATATCGGAGTAAAAAGTTATGCCCAAAATAAGACAGTTGCGCAAAATTGGAATTTCTGAAACTGCACTTCGTTAGAACGCCCTTTCAAGTTTTCAATCTCCAAAATTAATATGTCAAGTCCAATTTTTACCCTTATTTGACCCACATTTCGTCCTAAATGTTTTCATTGAGTCCCAATATTATTTTATCAGCAAAATAAACTAAAACACTTCAAAATGTTCATCAAACCCGAGAAACTAAACAAAATATTAAATAAAAGATGCGGTAAATATTGATATATTTTCCGCTCATCAGGGGTCCTTCATTCCTCAAGCAATTCCAACTGCCCCTGGACGTCGGAAGCGTCACTTCAACCAGGTCGGGGATGAAGATACAGAGGAGCCTCCCGTCAAGACCACCAAAACGAAGTCTGTGGCCCAGAAAGGCAAACGTCTCATGGCCTCCACCGAGTCTGCTGACAGTGTCCCGCCTCTAGGAGCCGGCGACCTTTATGAGAAGATGAGAGATCATCTGACCCACCTTCTCCCAACCATCAATCTTATTGTAAAAGTGGTCGGTCTCGAGAAAGAAAATGAGCTCGATGATCTATCCCTTGAGAAAATTGTCAATCAATCTTGTGATTCCTTCGCCCAGGTAACTGAACTCGTCTCTCAACTACTCTTTCACTTCATCCTCCTTTACTGACTATGTGTCTTCGCTTGTAGATGGTTTATGAAATGTCCACCAATCAGGACATGATTGTCAGCACACTTACAGAAGGGGTTCAAGCGAAAATGCTTCAAATTCACCTAACTGAGCGGGAGCAATAGTTGACCAAACAACTTGAAATAGTCAAGGCGAAAATGACAGGCTCAATTTGGAGAACCGCAGCCTTAAGCAGTCTGAAGCTGAAGCACATACCTCGGAAGCCTCCCTTCGTAGGGCCTCATATTTCATGAAGAGAGAGAGAGCTGACACCAAGCCTGAGGCCACACACCTAAATGATGATGTCATTGTAGGAAACGATTTCCTTGAGCAGCGAAAACAGCTTAGGCACACGGATCGGACTTGAAAAATCTTTCTGCCCTTCCCACCAAGTGGCCAAATCTGACCAGCAGAAACACTAAAATTTTGTTTCTGTTTTGGATAAAAATTCAGCCCCGAAACAGTCCCGGAACAGTCCCCGAACAGCTGTGCAAAAACCGGACTGTTTTGAACACAAGATGCGCCCAAAACAAAACCAAACCAGTCCCAAATTTGTGTGACCTGTAGGGTTAATTTCAGGTCTGGTTTTCAAATAAAAATAGCCCAAGAATAATCCCAAAAGGCCCTTATGTGTTTCTTAAAAATTTCGGATTGATACGAGATCAAACCGAGCCCCAAAACACCCAAACAAGTGCTCGGCAGTGAGCAGAAAATCACCCCACCACCGTGAGTCTAAGAAGGAGAAAATGAAATGAATAAATATTTGTTCAACACCATAAAGTATTCCGAGCTATGTCTCAAAACCAACGGAAAATAGTGTGGGCTACACTCACAAGATAAATCCCTAAACTATTTAGAGATTAATGTCACACAACAACTTTTGTTCTTTTGATTTTTATTTTTCTTTTGTTTTCTCAATAACTTAAGAGGATTTGGAGAATGAGAAGATGAAGGCTAGGGTTAGAGAATGAGAGACTTAGGTAAAAGGAAAAAATCAAATACTTTTATACCTAGGTTTATTTGTTTCTAAAAAACAAAACAAACATTTCCCTTACTCCTACTATGATAATCGGCCATAACATTATTTTTCCATTAATTTTGTAACAATTATATTAACTTTCCACAAAGAAAATATATGTTACAAAAATTAATAGTTAACACCCAATTAAATGGTGTAACTTCCAAAATTATGCCAAGGGTTTCCAAAACCCAAAAATTAGAATTCCTAATTTGACCTTACATTAAATAAATTTGGAATTTCTAATTTGACCTTACATTAAATTATATCTTATATAATTTAATACATGTGTTTAAATATCATATATTTTATAAAACCATATATTAACTTTTAATATAAAGTTTCAAGTGTGACAAAATAATATTATTAATCATATTAATAATATTTATACTTTTGTGAGTATATAATTGGACTATCCAATTATACTAAATCTGCTATAGTATATCGAGCTAGCACGATGACCAAATGGACCTACGGTTCCAAGCTCTAATAATCTCGAAATATTAATTAAGATCTTAATTAAATATTCTGAATTATTAACTCCGGGTTATTCCACTAAAAACCTGAAGTTGCACTCTCGTTGCCGCAGATAGTATATTAAGCCGAACCAAGTCGGTGTCCATCGATATAGTCACTACATACGAAATGACCATTCACGAGTCTCTCGTAATCAGAACTGGATCATAATATTCGTTATACCTCTCTAATTATTTATACCTTAAGAACCGTTGATTCTCTAATGAATGATTTATTCATAACCATTATGAATTTTAATCTTTTTATTCGTAATAGAAATACTTGAGCGCTCTAACCGTTCAAGTGTCGAATCAACCCTTAAGGAAGATACCCCTCTACTTCTCGCAAGAAGGAGTGAACTTCATATCTATGTAAAATATTCCCAGCTACACAACAGACCATGCCCCCAAAGTACGTAGCTATTGGTCGGGACTACTACACCAACCTCACCTTTGTAAATCAAAGGACATACCCTGTCATGCAGGAGTTCATAGTACACTCATGATTAAGATCAATCCATATATGACCATCTAGTAGATCGAAATGATTTTCTTTGTTTAACAGATATTATAAGAATGTCATTTCCATCTGGGTCCAATCCTATATGATCACATCATACAAGGTGCCTCCATTCTCATGTATCTACATGGACGATCCCGGATCAAGGTCGCCATACAAGTATAGAATAGACCGCAGCTATAGATAAACCACAAACAAAGCACTCGTTTTGTTTGCTCTCTATGGACTATTTAAGATTACTAACTTCAGACTTAAATCATCTTGTGTATGACACTCATACACTAAGTCTGAAGGCAAAAAAGTAATCTAGGGTATTCAAGATAATTTATAATATGCGAAATTTAAACAAACACTTTGATAAATGAATAATGCATCATTTTATTTCAAAACATATAAAAGTCGTTTACATTACATGTAGCTCTAGGGCATACATCCCAACAATCTCCCAATTGCACTAGAGCAAATGGGACATGTCACGTAATCCTAGACTATCTAGGTGACCTTCAAACACTTTAGCCGACAAGGTCTTTGTAAACGGATCTGCCAGGTTCCTATGAATTTCCTCTCTATATGCTTTCCCCTCTTGTGGCTTCTTGGTTCTTTGAATTTGCCACCGCATAACTATTATCGTAATAAAGTGTGAATGGTTTATCATTATCTGGAACAACTTCTAGATCTCCCAAGAATTTACAGAGCCAGATTGCTTCCTTAGCTGCTTCTCAAACTGCTACATACTCAGCCTCCATGGTGGAGGCAGCAATGCAAGATTGCTTTACCCTCATCCATGTTATAGCCCCACCACCTAGGGTAAACACTGATCCAAATGTTGATTTCCTAGAATCGATATCTATCTGAAAATCAGAGTCCGTATATCCTCTTAGGATCATATCCTCACCGAAATATACAAGCATATAATTTCTCGTTCTCTTAAGATACTTGAGAATGTGTTTCACAGTCACCCAATGATCCAATCCTGGATTAGACTAAAACCTGTTGACTACTCCCACTGCAAAACAGATGTCTGGTCTTATGCATAGTATGGCATACAAGAGACTACAAATTGCCGAGGCATATGGGATATGTCTCATTTCCTCAACATCTTGAGGTGTCTTAGGAGACTGTTCCTTTGACAAATGAATTACATGCCGATAAGGCAGATTACCTTCTTGGAATCTGCATCCCAAATTGCACAAGGATATTGTCGATATAGGATGCCCGAGACATAGCTAACGATCATTTCTTGCGATCCCGAAGTATCTGAATCCCAATAACATAACTGGCGTCTCCCAAATCTTTCATTTGGAATTGGTTAGCTAGCCAGGTTTTCAAGTCCGATAATATCTTTACATCATTCCCAATGAGTAAAATATCATCGATGTATAAAACAAGAAAAACCACATTCCCGTCAATGATGCAGTTGTATACACAAGGCTCATCAACATTCTGCTCAAAGTCATAAGACTTGATCGTGGTATCAAATCTTATATTCCAAGATCGAGATGCTTGCTTAAGTCCATAAATGGAACTTTGCAGTTTGTAAACCTTTTGCTCTTGACATTGGGCTATGAACCCCTATGGTTGTACCATATAGATACTCTCATGAAGATTGCCATTTAAGAATCCAGTCTTGACGTCCATTTACCAAATCTCATAGTCATAATATGCGGCAATGGACAAAAGAGTGCGGATGGATTTTAGGATGGCTACTGGCGAGAAAGTTTCCTCATAGTCAACTCTCTCTTTTTGGGTATAACCATTGGCCACTAGCCTAGCCTTGAAGGTCTGTACCTTCCTATATGCTCCCCTCTTCCTCATGTAGATCCACTTGCAACCTATGGGTTTCACCCCATCAGGTTGGTCTACAAGTTCCCAGACTGAGTTAGAGTACATAGACTTCATCTCTAGGTTTATGGCTTTGAGCCATTCCTCTTTATTAGAATCATCCATTCCTCTAGGTCAATGGATCATCTATACCATCGCTGGATGCGACAACTTGTGCCTTTCCAACTCCATGATAGAGATCATGTTGTCGTACAACCCTTTCACTACGTCTAGGTGGTAGATCATTTTGATGAGATTGCATCTGACGCTCAGATGTCGAAGGTGCTATATATTTGTCAACTGTCGTTGATGATGGTGTGCTGGTCGAACCAGCATGTAACTCCTCGAGTAACACTTTACTTCAAGGTTTGAACTGTTAGTGTTCCTAGAACATGCCAAAGATCTCTAAGAGTGATTCGTGTGAATTATCAAGTGAGTTGCGGAATTAACTTACATTGATTGGATGAGTTTCAAAACTTTTCATGGATGTAGATGGAAGCTCCAAGCTTTCAAGTTGAATTCCAAACTCTATGATTAGTTTCTCTATCACCTCATTTGTCTCCTTAAGTGCTAGATTGCTTAAATTTTTGCAACAAAAATCCATGGAGGGAGAGAGGAGCTCACGGTTTTTGCTTGGAGGAGAGAAGGAATAGTGCATTTTTTATTTCCAAAATATAATACAATAATAATGACTTCCAAAGTTGGTAAAATGCTTTTCCAAAAAGCAAATGTATTTTACAAGTTTCCATTTAAAACAACCAACTACTTCTATCACCAAAAAGGTGACTTATGATGTAAGTTGGTATGACCCACTTTAAATTCAAAATTTAAGTGGTTTGCTCAACACACTTCGGGCTCGGGTTTGTTTAATCCGATTAAATGAATTTTTCGTCACGAATTAATTAAATCTAATTTAATTAAATAATAATGCCTAGCAAAATTATTACGGAAGTCGCTCGCGAATTAATTCCAAATTAATTCTTTCGCTTGAATTAAAATCCAATTTTAATTCCGTGTTAAAATCTGATTTCAATTAATATATCCGATATATTATTTTATCCCAAATAAATAAATTAAATACAAAAATCCAATTTAACTATTAAATTTATTTTACCGATTAATTCCAAATTAATCGCGTTTTCTCCTCTCGACGAATTTAATCCCAGATAAATTCTTGACGCAATTAATCCCAGATTAATTCTTTTTCTGTTAATTAATCACAGATTAATTCTTACCGTAATTAATCCCAGATTAATTTTCTCTCTCATAATTAATCCCAGATTAATTATGTTCAAGTCAAATCTCATCGGTGAATCTTTGGGAAGCGACCCAATAGATCCATGGATATGTTGGCAGTAAGTACGGTCATCGGACTATCCGAACACGTGCGTACCTGGTACCACATTCTTACCGATTTACAAGACATGGTTGGCTTCTAGCAAATCATTGTGCTACCCAATTCTCCAGAAATATTCTTTAAAGGAATATATAATCTTTATCAGGCATAGTATACTAAGTATTGTGTATAACGATCTAATATCGGATGTCACATGTTAGGCCTGGGGCTGGAATTGTGTCTGCCCCGTACTAAGCATATATCGGATCACTGGCAACTAGTCTCTATAATCGGATAATCATGACCTAGTCATATTATCTCGATGACTGTAATACTTAAGAGTACCGGTTATGTATCACTGCATGATCATCATCTTCATATGACTGAAGTGATACTTCCATCTTGACATCACACCCAATACACTACGATTCTCAGTATACCCAGAAGAGGCGTACACAGAACCTGTTAAAGCCCCGGACGACCAAAACCAAAGTATACTGATTGTCGCAAGTATTAGCGATGCAAGTCTGAAGTTAAAACCAAATACATCTACCTTGATTCGGATTCCCATAGACACATAGTCATACTACCAATGGGATTCCGAGGGGTCTATCTAGAGCGAAGCTGTTCCCGTACCATTGGTAAACAGAACCTCCTATCACACTTGCATAAGTATCCTATACTTAAATATATGAGAACTATGTCGTTAAGCTTCCATAATGCGCACAAGTGTAATACTAGCTTATTCCACATTATCGATGTCCAGTCTCGATAATACTACGACTAGGGATATTTAATGATTAAACCTTTTGTGGATTAATATTGTCTCATATCTTATTAATCTGGTATTAATCATATGGACTTTTATCATTTATATATCCAGGTAATCCAATTACAAATGAGAAAAGAGCGATTTTCTTTGTCACATAGTTAATTTTGTACAAGAACACCATGTCCTTTACAAAATAGTGATGTTATGGGTCATAATTGTCCAACATGAACTCCCTCATATAGTCCGCCTCTAGAAATGTAGCATTTGTCGATGCAAACACTTTGTTATCTTCAGGGCTATAGAAGAATCCACCTCTAGTCTCCTTAGGATAGCCTACAAATACGCACACCTGAGAACGTGGCTTCAACTTTGTAGTCTTATTCCTTAGCACATGTTTTGGACGCCCCTATATACGAAAATTTTGTAAACTAGTTTTACGATCACTCCACAACTCTAAGTGAGTCTTAGGGACCGACTTAGATGGAACTACATTAAGGATATACATTGCAGTTTGTAACACATATCCCCAGAACGAACTAGGTAGTAAGCTATAACTAAACATAAATCTCATCATGTCTAGTAGGGTCCGATTTCTCCTTTCTGCAACACCATTTTGTTGTGGTGTTCCAGGCGCTGTGAGCTGGGATACTATCCCATGCTCAACCAAGAATTCCTTGAAATCTCTGTCAAGTTATTCTCCTACATGATCTGATCGTAGAGTTTTGATTGTTTTACCTAATTGGTTCTCAACCTCAGCACAATAATCTTTGAACTTTTCAAAAGTATCTGACTTGTGCTGCATTAGGTAAACATACCCATATCTTGAATAATCGTCAATGAATGTGACGAAGTATTCATAACCACATCGGGCTCTTACATTAATCGGTCCGCAAACATCCGAATGTATAAGCTCAAATGGTTGACTGGCTCTTATACCTTTTTCCAGTAAAAGGTCTCCTGGTCATTTTTCCTTCTAAACAGGATTCGCAGACAGGTAAAGTTCCGAGCTTTAACTGGTTTAAGGCTTCGTTCTTTATCAATCTATCTATTCAGTCAAAAATGATATGACCAAGTCTAAGATGCCATCAATATGTGTCATCATGAGAAATCTTTTGCCGTTTAGTTTTAGGTTTCTCAACCTTAAACATTTCAATATTGAGCAGTGACTTATGTGTTAACGGTCTTAACACGTACAAGTGATCTCCTAGTTTCCTTAGCATATAGGTAATCCATTTTTGAAATAATAACTATTATTATTAGATAAAATGATAACCATCATGCAATAGTTTTGAAACAGAAATCAAATTTCCATGACAAAACAGGAACAAACACCACTTTGTTTAAATTTAAATAACTTTTATTTGAAAAATTAAAAATTGATAACTCCCACTGTTTTACTGAAATAACATCCCATGTCCTGACTCTCATAGTAAAGTTACCTTCAGCAAGGTCTTTATGTATATCAAGTAGTTGTACCTTTAGCCTTCTCAGTGCTATTCTTCCTCATCTTTGCAGATTTTGAAGACTCGTCGATATTTGCCTCAGCATTGGGCTTACGAGGATCCACAAGCATGGACTTGTAGTGGGTGAGCTCATTAAGCAATTGGGTCAACGTAAAAATCAACTTGTTCATAACATAGTTACTTTTAAACTACATGAAACTCTTTGAAGAGTTTCCATAATCATGGTCACCTGGCTACGCTCATCAATACGAGCTCCATGAGTCTCGGTAGTGTTGAGATAAGTCATCATCCTTAAGA
Source organism: Zanthoxylum bungeanum (assembly GCA_019454045.1). Classification (NCBI taxonomy): domain Eukaryota; kingdom Viridiplantae; phylum Streptophyta; class Magnoliopsida; order Sapindales; family Rutaceae; genus Zanthoxylum; species Zanthoxylum bungeanum. The sequence goes on from SKCR01047202.1 coordinate 24,351, forward strand.
CGTGATCTCGGACTGATGTCCCTTCCTTCATCCTAGCAGTCATCACTGAGACCATGGCCTCATGGCGTTGATGCTCCGAAGGCTGCCCGAACATGCCCTGCAATGACTTCATCATCTGAGATACTGAAGCCATAGGCTCATGCTTTGCAGCAAGAACCTCGGACATCCCTGCTAGCAAGTAGCAGCGGGCCTTCTTATTTGCCGCGACCCATTTCTGGTAGGCATTGCGCAGCTTGGCCAGCATTTATGGCCGTCTCGGGAGGACACTCATCCGTCAGGACAAACTTTAGGTCTTCACAGACCAGGATAGTGTTCATGTTACTTTTCCACTTAACATAATTTTCTCCCGTTAATTTATCATTTGAGAGTATGAAAATAATCGGAGAAACCATGGCTGAAAAATAAAATAAACATGCATTTAACATTCATTCATCACATATTAAGATTATCAAACAATTTTGGCATAAAATTAAACATGATGCATGAACCATGAATAACAAATTAGAAATCTAAGAGAATTACTATGCCACGGAAATCTATCATCCCATAAATAAGTGTCGACGTAGGGTAGGTCAAGTATTTACATGATAGACCGAGAAAATCTCAATCGATTAATATATGCGGGAATAACTCTTATTCCTATATTAACCAACTACTGTTTGATTCGATCAAGGAATTTAGATTAATAGTTAATCATTCTTTTGTGAGTGTGGCCCATCGTTTCGGGACCCTTGGACATAACTAGTGAAGTGCCGCCGTAGGGTAGGTTAGTTCACCAGATACATCTAGAATCTCTATCCTCTCGGAATCCAAACCTGATATTGACCCAAAATAGACACCATCTGTAGGGGAACGAAAGCAAAGCCGTCTCGAGGCGCCTTATGAATCTCACGTTTTCGGACTAACAACGGAGATAGCGGGATATACTGTTGTATATCCCTCTCACACTCACTATTTTGAGTTTAAGGTTTCTAATTATAAAATATCTAATATTTTAATTTAACTAGTGTGAAATAATTTATTGCGGCTAAATCTTAATTCTTATTTACACTAGTTCACCATTAGTGACCTAATTAATTTTAACTCTTAAAATTTGTATCACTAATTTCCATTAAATTCTACTAATAGTATTACTCAATTATACTAATTTAATTAGAGTGGAATTATTGACCTATTATATTTTAACTCTTAAAATACTAGAACACTAATAGGTTTAAAATTTTAGAATCCTAAAATTGTCAAGATTTTATATTAAACTATTTAATTCATCTTGTGCATTATAAAATCTAATGGTACATGGAATTGTATACCGAGTGCAAACCACATTACCTTCCATTCGGATTCGGCTATGGAATTTATGTCCGGGTTTCCATCCTATATACAAATGGAATTTATTATGCACTTATTAAGCCCAATATATTAGAATTCAAATTTTAACCATAAAACCAAATAATCCAATTAATTATTTTTCCATGCATATCATATTCTAATTTAAACATTTTAAATCACATAAAATCATATTTCATGTCTATAATGATAATGCATCTAAAGCATGTTATGGCATGTGAAATGCAAGAGTAGGCACCCTAAGCTATATGACATGTTATTCAAACAATTCGAATTAAACATACATATAACATAAAAAAATATTTTTCATTGATCGGGCTCTTATTTTTCCTATACTAATCTAATTAGTACAAAAATACACAAGGCATCCCTTGGTCTTCAAATCATCGTCCAAGGTGGTGTTGGCTCCTTTTGCGATTCGGTGCTCTAAATTACAACAATTGAAATTTTTACATTGGAAAATTAAAATTACAACAATTGCAAAATTGGCCTTACATCCCAAAATTAAAACCAATAATAAAATAAGAGGAGGAAAACTTATGACCAATGCAAATTCATTCATCACATGAAAAATAATAATCATTCATCACATGAATATTATTTTGCGCATACTCATCTAAACATGCATATCAATATTTATAACTCATATAAATATATAAAAAAGTAACTTTAAATGAAAAAGTGAAGGGTTAAGAACACTTTTCAACCTTGCTCTGATACCAAGTGTAGGAAACGCTTTCCTTATGCAGCAGAAACGGCTTAGGCACACGGATCGGACTTGAAAAATCTTTCTGCCCTTCCCACCAAGTGGCTGAATCTGACCAGCAGAAACACTGAAATTTTGTTTCTGTTTTTCACAAAAGTTCCGCCCCGAAACAGTCCCGGAATAGTCCCCGAACAGCAGTGCAAAAACCGGACTGTTTTGAACACAAGATGTGCCCAAAACACAACTAAACCAGTCCCAAATTTGCGTGACCTGCAGTGATGATTTCAGGTCTGATTTTTCAAATAAAAACAGCCCAAGAACAATCCCAAAAGACCCTTATGTGTTTCCCAAAAATTACACATTGATACGAGATCAAATCGAGCCCTGAAACACCCAAACAAGTGCTCGGCAGTGAGCAGAAAATCACCCCACTGCCTTGAGTCTAAGGAAGAGAAAATAAGATGAATAAATATTGGTTCAACGCCACAAAGTCTTATGAGCTATGTCTCACAACCAACGGAAAGTAGTGTGGGCTACACTCACAAGATAAATCCCTAAACTATTTAAATATTAATGTCACACAACAACTTTTGTTCTTTTGATTTTTGTTTTTCTTTTGTTTTCTGAACAACTTGAGATGATTTGGAGAAGGAGAAGATGGAGGCTAGGGTTAGAGAATGAGAGACTTAGGCAAAAGGAAAAAAATCAAATCCTTTTATACCTAGGTTTATTTGTTTCAAAAAAATAAAACAAACATTTCCCTTTCTCCTCCTATGATAATCGACCATAACATTATTTTTCCATTAATTTTGTAATAATTTTATTAACTTTCCATAAAGAAAATGTATGTTACAAAATTGAATAGTTAACACCCAATTAAATGGTGTAACTTCCAAAATAATGCCAAGGGTTTCCAAAACCCAAAAATTAGAATTCCTAATTTGATCTTACATTAAATAAATTTGGAATTTCTAATTTGACCTTACATTAAATTATATCTTATATAATTTAATACATGTGTTTAAATATCATATATATAATATAACCGTATATTAACTTTTAATATAAAGTTTCAAGTGTGACAAAATAATATTATTAATCATATTAATAATATTATACTTTTGTGAGTATATAATTGGACTATCCAATTATACTAAATCGGCTACAGTATATCGAGCTAGCACGAGGACCAAATGGACCTACGGTTCCGAGCTCCAATAATCTCGAAATATTAATTAAACTCTTAATTAAATATTCTGAATTATTAAGTCCGGGTTATTCCACTAAAAACCTGAAGTTGCACTCTCTTTGCCGCAGATGATATATTAAGCCGAATCAAGTCGGTGTCCATCGATATAGTCACTACATAAGAATTTACCATTCACGAGTATCTCGTAATTAGAGCTGGGTCATAATATCCGTTATACTCCTCTAATTATTTATACCTTAAGTACAATTGATTCTATAATCAACGATTTATTCATAACCATTATGAATTTTAATATTTCTATTCGTAATAGAAAGACTTGAGCGCTCTAATCGTTCAAGTGTCGAATCAACCCTTAAGGAAGATATTCCTCTACTTCTCACAAGAATGAGTGAACTCCATATCTATGTAAAACTTTCCTAGCTACAAAACAGACCTTGCCCCCAAAGTATGTAGCTATTGGTCGGGACTGCTACACCAACCTCACATTTGTAAACAAAGGACATAGCCTACCATGCAGGAGTTCGTAGTACATTCAGGATTAAGATCAATCCATATATGACCATCTAGTAGATCGAAATTACTTTCTTTTTTTAACGGATATTATTAGAATGTCATTTCCATTTGGGTCTAGTCCTATATGATCACATCATACAAGGTGCCTCCATTCTCATGTCTTTACATGGACGATCCAGATCAAGGTCGTCATACAAATATAGAATGGACCGCAGCTATAGATAAACCACAAAAAAAGTACTCGCTTTGTTTGCTCTCTATGGACTATTTAAGATTACTAACTTCATACTTAAATCCTCTTATGTATGACACTCATACACTAAGTCTGAAGGCACATAAGTAATCTAGGGTATTCAAGATAATTTATAATATGCGAGATTTAAACAAACACTTTGATAAATGAATAATGCATCATTTTATTTCAAAACATATAAAGCTATTTACATTACATGTAGCTCTAGGGCATACATCCCAACAGTCAAATCCCTAAAGTGGCAGCTGGTTTCTTCTGAGAAAATGTTGAAAGATAAGTTACACCAACTGGAGAAATCCTATGATGATTTGAGAAGAATAGAAGCTGAGGAGCTTGGTCGGCTAGAATCTGCTAGAAAATAAGTGAAGGTTGAAGGAATGGAGAGCTGTATTGGGATATTCGGGGCACTCCAACCTGAAGTGGACTTGGAAATGGTCCATAACGTTATGAGAATATGCAAGGGGGAGATCTATCTGGAGGAAGTTTGCTGTGATCTGTACGAAGCCTCCGGGGATGACCAAGATCCTGAAATCGATCAAGATCCAGAGCTCATCCCTTCTCCAGTACCCGAAACTATAACGGGCCCTTCCCATACTCCTGCCGGTCCAGAGACAAGCCTCATATCCGAGCCAGTGATAATCGATCATGGTGAATCTCTCTCGGAGCCTGACCAACATGCATCGATTCCTGAGCCCAATGCTCATGTTGCTACCTCTGAACTAGAAGCTTCTTCCACAGCCCCCGAGCCCGAGGCCTCTATGGCCTAATTTGTAAATTTTTTGCTCTGTATGTTTGTCGGGGTGACCCCGCTGGGGCCTTTTATATCAAAAAATTTACATTTCTTAATTTTCCTTTTGCACTTTCTATGACTATTGATTATTGCATGCTTGTTTTTTTCTTTCAATACTTAGAATAATTTCTCGAATCTTGAGGTCGCTTGGCCCTCAACATTTGGCCACGAGGTAATGTTATCTCCTCATGCTAACCAAAATATGGCTACGGTGGAACATTTCGACCCCATGCCGAAGAAAACCCATACTCGATGGACATAATCCGACCCTGAGCTAGTAATAACACTTGGCCACGAAGGAATGTTACTTCCTAGCGCCAACCAAAGTAATGGCCATGGGGGAGATATTATGATCCCATGCCGATGAAAACCTAGACTTGGTGGGACATGACCCGACCCCGAGCCAGTAATAACACTTGGCCACGAGGAAATGTTACCTCCTCGCGCCAACCAAAGTAATAGAAATGAGGGAGATATTCCGACCCCATGTCGATGAAAATCTAGACTCGGTGGGACATGACCGGATCCCGAGCCAGTAATACAAGACGGCCTCGACGGAATAAATGCAGCCCCGAGCCGATGGTATAATATGAGATTTAACCGCGAGTGAAGATTTTCAACCTCTGGTGCTCCATGGACCTTGGTAAAGGCATCCCCATCCAAGTCATCCATAAAGAGAAAATCAGAACCAAGACAAAGTTAGTACTCCAGATGCATCTTAGCACATACTCCGTACAGACTCAAAAAAACTAACAACGTGGGCGCCCGAGACAGCATCCCGCCTGAGACTACCCCAAAACAGCAATTATGAACCTTATAGTTTAGCGGCCCGGTAAACCGAGCTACAGATTGCGGAATGGCCAATTCCATGAGACTTAGCTCATGATAGGCAAGTCGAGAGTCAGTAAACACCACAAAGACCCTTTGTTCATCCCCATGATATGCTCATCATGATCCAGAGTGGATCAACTAGATAACTCACATGGTTAAAAACCTTCATGTGTTCGGACTCCCCAATGCTATAA